>JBBPBX010002846.1:0-42144 GCA_038048925.1 Garcialebias charrua | reverse complement strand
GGACTGGCTGCCAAATTGTTTGGAAGGACTTTTGACAAGATTATCACATAAAAACTACAGTATTTTGTTTGATGTGTCTTAGTTGAACTTTTCATTAATAAATGAACATTATTTTGGACTGGCTGCCAAATTGTTTGGAAGGACTTTTGACAAGATTATCACATAAAAACTACAGTATTTTGTTTGATGTGTCTTAGTTGAACTTTTCATTAATAAATGAACATAATTTTTGTATATTTTGTGTCTTTCATCATTTATCTTTAAAGATAAACACATAAAAATATATTTTTATTAGCTGACATTACAGTAAAAAACGTGTCTCAGTTTAAAATGATGACAGAAACAGATACTGTATTTATTTTATGGTTTTTATTTATTTATTCAAAACCATTGAAGTCTTCATCTTCTGTGTCACTGCACCATTTTTGGACCAGGCAGATGTCAACAGTGTAGGTACTGTAAAGGGTTTCTTAGCGCCCATAGCGGCCGAAACTGGTACTGCACCATTTTTGGAGTTTTTGACCAAAGTCAAATTATGACCAAAATATTGGAAAAATCGACGTATAAGTCGCACCGGCCTATAAGTCGCAGGGCTTAGAAATGTAGGCAAAAAGGTGCGACTTATACGCCGGAGAATATGGTAATTATTTCTGGCCTGCTTTGTTGAAATTTTTTCTTTTTTTTATCTTAAAAATTTCTTGATTATTTGTATTGATCACAATATGTCACTGTTCATAACATTAATATATTTAAACCTGTTTTATATAGTTCCATAAACATAACTACTTGTTGTCTGAGTTGGTCATGGCTTTTCCTTCCCATTTTTGAAAATGATGGAAAAACAGTTTTTTTAGGTTTTTATTTTTTGGAAACTATAAAATATTATTTTATATTATGTTTAAGGAAATTCTACCATTGCTGTTCATCATTCTTTAGTTTGTAGCAGGTCGCTTTTGTAAATGAGCCATCGAGGCTCAATGAGATTTACCTGACTAAATAAAGGTTGAATTAATTATTTTTCCGGCCTGCTGAAATAGACAATTATACAAGAATATTGCAGTAAATTAATTAAAAAAGACTTTTTTTTCCTAAAAAACATGTGTCCGAGAATATTTCGTCAACTCTGTTACCATAAGGTTATGTCCCTTTAAATTTTTGGAATGACATTCCACAGCTATAAAAGTTGCATGAAATGACATCNTATATATATATATATATATATATACATTTTTAAAAGGCAGCAATCCACTTTTGTCTTGATCCCACTTGAATTAGTAGGTAGCTTGTCGAGTCAGCTCAGAATTTAAAATAACAACTTCAGTTTGGATAAATGGGGTTTAAACTGCTGAAATGTCTGGACAGTACTATAACTTTAAATGTAAATTATATATATTTTAAATACAATACAGAGAGGATTACCAGTTTTTCATTCCAAAAGCCAGTAGATGTTCTTTTTAGTTGTTGTTTTGTTTGTTTGTTTGTTTGTTTGTTTGTTTGTTTGTTTGTTTGTTTGTTTGTTTGTTTGTTCACTGCTTGGGGCAAAGATCAATTATCCTTTGCTTTGATTTTGTTAGCAAAAAGTTGGAGTAAAAAGGCAACTAGTAGTTAAATTAACAGTTTTTGGTTAAATTTATACAAAATCTGTGAGCAGAAAACAAACGGGTTCTTCTGCTAGGCATTTCCTGCAAACACTCACTACATATATGGGTCTACCAAGTCTGTCCAGCAAATCCCCGCTCCCCCACCACCACCACCACCATATGATCCAACTCATCACCTGGTGGTGATCAATTGACAGCTCACCTCCTCTCATCCCCCCGAGTGTCAAAAACATTACAGCCACAGATCAGATGCATGACTATAAAGTCTATCATTGATCTGTGGCATAGGGTGTCCTACTGCGGAGTGCACTTATGGACACCATTATGTTTGAGCATGGTGTTTATGATGGACAAATGGCGACTAGCATAGAAGTCCAACAACAGAACACAGTTTGGGTTCAGATCAGAGAAGCCTTTACCCCCAAACACGCCCCTCCAGGTAACACTGTTGCTATACCCACATGGGTTTTAAAGTCCCAAAGCAGAATAATGGAGTCCCAAGCTGGAACACTTCCCAGCACTTGCTAATGAATCCAAGAAGGCTAGGACTCCAAATTGCCATTCTGCACTTAGGCACAAAATGCAGACCTCATCCAACCACCCAAAGGCACAGTGAAGATACCCTCTCCTCTTCTGTGGAAAACTCCAACACACAGGCACAAAGCTGGGGGGCTATAAGTAGACCCATAATAACATATTGATGCTTCTCAACCATGGGCAACTCCAGAGAATAATTCCAGCCCCTCTCAAGGAGATTGGTTCCAAAAGGCCATGACTGATGTCAAGTTGAGCCTGATTCTATCTAGTTAGTACTTCTAAACCTCAAACACAAGCTCAGGCTCCTTCCCCATCAGAGAGATGACTTTCCATGCCGCTAGAGTCAGCTTTGGTAAGCCAGGGTCAAATATCCCACCTTTGGCTACTACTCTTGGCACTAAGCACTCGACTCATATGGCCTTCCTCCAATGTAGTTGGCCAACTGGAAGGCAAACCCATGCAACTTATCTGGACAGAGCCCAGTAGACCCCATGAAAGAGGACGGTTATCAGTTGCTTACTGCTGAGCCTCTCCCCTAGGCCTGGCTCCAGGGTGGATTTGTGGTAACCCATGTCAGGATGAGAGACATCAAGCTCTGTATAGTATTCTATCCATACAAGTATTCTGAATCACTCTTTGTCTGGCCTGTCACCTTGGACCAATCAGACTAGGATCATTCAGGCACAAACTACCACTACAATATGGTGGTGATTCATGGAGTAATTGTTTTTCAAACTTAGGTAGCTACAAATCTGTATCAATACATATATATCAATATTTTTGGAAAACTACTAGAGGAAATGCTTCAAGACTGCAACATTGGCTATAGTTTAGATAACTTTTTTTATATTTGATTTCATACTTTACATTGAATACCTGTAAGATGGATATGTGTAAGGAATTTACATTATCTAATCTTTAATGTCTATATCTGTCTGTCTCTGCCTCTATAATATTCTGAAGGACAAACACGCAGTCCCTGCATGCAGAGCTGGATAAGTTGCTGCTGCAGCTGGAAAAGCTGCAGAAGCCCCCAGCTGACCTGGGATCTGCTGTGCGATGAATCTTTTATTACATTACCGCTGCAACAGTTGTTCTTCCCTCTCCACCTTCCCTCGCTCTCTGTTTTCTCTTCATCATTACACTGCATAAATGTCCACTGATAGGCTGACATCAGAAAACATTGATGTTTGATTTGATTTGATTTGATGTTTATTCATTCATTTTAAAAGAACAATACAAGACAGTTTCATCAGATACAAGATTACAAGTAGGATAAAATGAAGGGAGCAGAAAGAAGATGAAATCTTATTATATCTGCCCCTATTTCACAGTTTGTTCAACCAATGATAACTTTCAAGCAACATCACAGAATGAATAGTTCTACCTATTTTCCTAACTGTAATACACAAACTACATCACAAAATGAATAATTCTACTTAATTTTCCTGACTGTAAAACATAAACTAGATCACAAAATGAATAATTCTACTTAATATTTCTAACTGTAATACACAAACTACATCACCGATAATTCTAATTAATTTTCTAATTCTAATTTTTTTTTATTTTTTTTTTTATTTTTTTATAATTTTATTTAATTTTCCTATTTTTTTTTATTTTTTTTTATTGATTTTCCTAACTGTAATACACAAACTAGATCATAAAATGAATAATTCTACTTAATTCTACTTAATTTTTCTAATTGAAATACACAAACTAAAAGATGGCACAACATCAAGATGTTCACAAAATGAATAATTCTACTTAATTTTCCTAATTGTAATACACAAATTCATCACAAAAATGAATAATTCTACTTAATTTTTCTAACTGTAATACACAAACTGCTTTATAAAATGAATAACTCTACTTAATTTTTCTAACTGTAATTCACAAACGTACCGTACATCATAAGTACAACATAATTGTAATACACAAACACGCATTACATCATATATAGTTTTTGAGCAAGTCCTTTTTGACCTTTTTCTTAAATGTATACATTGATTTTTCATTTTTAACATCACTCTCCAGAGCATTCCACAATCGAATTCCCTGAATTGAGGTAGACCGTCCTTTTAAGCTGGTTCTGAATTGTGGTTTGATGAATATCTCTGTCCCTTTGAGATTGTAATAACTTTGTCTTTTTATAAAATTTCTTTGGATATTTAAAGGTAATGTGTTATTATGAGCCCTATACATAATTGATAAAATACTATATTGATGTTAAGAAGAATGTTCTGACGTCGCATGGGGGCTGCAAGTCTGAGCACAGTCTAAAGTACTATGAAGGAAGCCTTCATGCTACATTGGATCTAGTAAATTGATGTAGTTTTTTAGTGTGTTTTTTTTTTATTTCAATGATTGCCAACTCTGTGAAGTAAAGCCCCCAGTATACTCCCATGTATGTCCGTTCATGCGTACGTGCGCGCGTACTGTTTGCAGAGGGTTCAGACATCATACTTGAGTATCCATCCTGAGCAGCTAAAGCGCAGCTCCACAGACAAGGAGCGTTTACCTACGGGACAAATTGAGGTTGCTGATTGGTAATTTACTGACACGCCTACTGAATTAATTGACAGGTCGGAAGAAAAAAAAGGCGAGAGCTGGCAGCTCCAGCCGCAGCAGTGTTCTGTGTTTAAATGTTGTTAATAAAAAGTTCTACAAAATTTTAAAAAACAGGGAGCGCTGGTCCTGCAGCCCACACATCAGACCAGCACACCAGGAAATCTCCAGAACCTCCCGCAGCAACGCTGTACCTGTTTAATTCTCTTGTGACAAATTTGTTCATTTCTCATCATTTCAGTCATGGCATCAATGGAGGAGGAAGAGATCACTGCCTTTTGGCAAAAAAACAAAAGAAAAGGCCAGATCAGGGATGAAGAAGGGGAAGTTAATACATTGGTGTCACATACAAAACAGTCTGGTGTCGGGCAGTTTATTGTGCGACACCGCGTTTGCGTATGCGGTCGTAAAAATTGAGCTTTGCACGTACATGCCCTGCAGGGGTACGCTTGTACCTCTGCATATGTATGTGCATACCTCTGCGTAAGGACGTACGCAGCAGTATACTGGGGGCTTAATTCTGAAATATCTGAGGTAGCCATAAGATAAGATAAGATAAGTGCTATGTGTTTTCATCATTGTATGTGACGAAATTCGTTCTCTACATTTAACCCATCACATGGGATGCACCCAGGTGGAGCAGTGGGCAGCTATGTAAGTGCCCAGGGAGAAATTAGGGATTAGGTGCCTTGCTCAGAAGCACCATGACATGTGGGAATGACTGTGGATTGAACCTGGGACTTTCGAATCCCGGGTCGGCTGCACTACTACTGAGAAAATGGTCTAAATCCAGACTTTTGCTTGGGAAAAACTAGAGATATAATTGAATACAGTATTTAACACAATAGATCTATCTGTTTTCACCTAAATTATTTATCCATTCAACCTTTATTTAAACTTATAAGTCACATTAAGCCTCGAAGACTCATTTACAAGTGAGATCTGTTGGACAGACAATAAAAGTGGTGAAAAATGACACATAGGGTTTGGAGACAAAAAAATTCCTAACACATTTTTGACCTCTGTTTGAAGGTCAAAAATGTGGTAATGAAAAAAAATCTCGCACACAAGCACATAATGACGCCGACATTACGCAGAGAGGGGGCGGGGGGATGTGGAGTACTCAAAGGCGGTGAGCAGCCAGCTCGCAGAGGGACTGCAGAGTTCAGATAAAAAACACTCAGTTCATATACAGTAGTTCCCTCTGTAGAGATCTGTGCACACTCGGGGGGGGCTGCCGAGGACGGCCAGAGGCGAATCCAGAGTCCTGAAATGATGACAGAATGTTTATTCAGCTGGGCTCCTCTGAAAAGTCTGTGGAATTCCTCAGTAGCAGGTTTGGGAGTGGGTGAGAGCGTCAGGTTTACAAAACTTCTCAGGCGTGTTTGTCATGATCTGCTGCTTAATGTTTGAACCCACATGCAGAAAAACAGACTGGCTCACGAATGTAAAATGAATAATGATTTATTTAACAAAAATAATAATGCTGATGGAACAAAAACACTTACGGAGAGGAGATGAGCAGATCATACACCGTGGAAAGACAAAGCCCCGGTGCTCAAGGAGTGAATACACAGAGTTTATATACTGACACAAACGAGACAGTGAGGAGCACCTGGGGTGATTAGAATGAGGACCAGCTGTGAATGATTAATGCTGAAGGCCTGAGCACAGAGAGACAGACTGAGGAGTGGGAAATGACAGAGACTGAATGAGATACACAGAAACCAGTAAACAAAGCTCAGAATAACAAAGTATGGCAGGAGGGGAACACAAAATAACATAAAGAAACAGAGCCTAAAGAAAACAGACAGGGACAGAACCTGACAGTGTTGAGATAAGACGACCTATCAAGGCCAATCGAGGGAGCCAAATGTCAGATAAACACGATTGTTTTGGGAACAGGCAGAACTTTAATGACATCTACCTTCAGTCTGTGTCAGTCCACTCGCTTCCAAAATGTCCAAATTAAATGACCATACCAATGGAACGTGCCTGAGAAAATCCCCGAGATCTAATCCATTGAGCCAAAAGTCTGGTTTCTCAAGACATGAACCAAGCCATCATGTAAGGCAGGCAGCCTGACCAGGTCCAGATTTGACGTCTTCCTTTTGTGTTGATAGACCAGGAACCAGCCAAATCCAAAAAGCAGGAACCAGTTATCATAAATCCAATTAAATATGCGTCCTTAAGATCCACAGATGACAGCAGAGATAGACACATCATCAAGTCTTCCAAGTCGATGAGATATCCAGCTGTGTGCATGCCAACAGGGCAAATTGGCTCGCCTACAGCCTTTCTTCTTTTTGAAGAAATGTTATCAGTTGCGTTGAGGGACCAACTGACCAAATTTAAGTCCATAGTTCTGATTCGGAAGATTTTGTAGAAGAGAGGCTCTCAGACAGTTTCACAGACAAGACAAAGCAAAAGCAAAGCGGAGACCGAGAGGATACGTCCGCCCTTGAGAAGAGCAAGTGTTGAATGTGATATTATATTATTAGATATTTAGTTTTTATGTCCTTTCAATGTCATTTCAAAAGATCAGTCAAAAACAGCAGTGCTTGTACAGTTTTGGAAACTTGCTGTTTTCATCTCACATTGATGGTTCCTAAAAACATGTCCAGTTCAAAATATGACTACCGGTAGTTTTGGTAACAAGTTGTCTATGGTGTGTTGCTTGCTTTCATGTAGCAGGTGATGTTGGTACAGTAGTCTTACATAAGCTGAATGACTTGTTTAGAAGTTACTGATCCTGGAACAGAGAATTTGTCCAACTTTTTAATGTTACTAAACTCAGATTTATTGCTTGCTCTCAAACAAAATGGTGTCTGTTTGTTAGCAAACCTGTGCACACAGTTTAATAAACTGAGTGGACAAATTCTTATGACCTCAATTTTTATATCTACTCTTACCCTTGAGGGGCTCTGTACAAACGTGTACAAACTGAGATTGATGTTAGAAAACATAAAGACATAGAGGTGTAGTTTGAGCAGCCTGAGACGTCTGTCACTGTCATGATGTGTTTTTACTGAAAATCTTAATGAAGTAAAATCATCAATCATAACATTACAAATGTTTCTTATGTACGTTTAATTCATGACTAAGTTATAATAATAATAATAATAATAATTAATTCAATTTATAACGCACTTTTCATTACTGAAAATCTCAAAGTGCTACACATATATTGAATGCTACACACATTCATAAACCGGTGGCGGCAGACTACCATGCAAGGTGCTTTCCAGTCCTACCGGGAGCAACTCAGGGTTAAGTGTCTTGCCCAAGGACACAACGACACATGGTGCTGGTCCCGGGAGTCGAACTGCCAACTTTCCGATCGGGAGACGACTGCCATTACCACTACACCACGGCCGCCCATAGGCCAAGTTATGATGTTGCAATAAATAAACTAACTAATATACTTCTTTATAGGCTATTTGCTGCATAGCTATGATTTATGTATTTGTATATTCATGCTGCAGAACACTGAGATAATTAATTCTCCAAATATGCCATTGCTACAGCATGAAACAATTGCAATTTGAGACAGGCATTTTTGCCTGGGGCCAGCATCAGATGCTTCCACTCAGCAGACCAGATACACTTTACATCCATCTCTTCATCTGGTCCTGGGGGTATGTATAATAATTACAACAGTGTGATTTTTCACAAACATAGGCCACCAATTCCCATTTTTATTCTTTTTTTTTTCTACTCCAGTTGTGGGGAAATTTTAGGCTTTGCTGCAGTCACGGTAACCTTGACATTTCCAGAGATCTAAATGGCACTAAACCGTGTTTGTGGTAAACTTACATCAAGGTGTTCTCCTGATAGCTACCACTGTCTCAAAGTGTGATGGATTATTTGAGAACCTAAAAGAATTATTTCTTTGGCCTCCTATGTTGCCACCATAGAGGCATAAAAATCCTTCTCTGAATTTGTCGACTTTAACAAACTGACAGATTCATGAGGCATTGTGACAAAAGAGGCCTGTTGGGGGCTTTTAAATTCCTCGACAAAATCTTTGTCCAGTGAAATGAAACTTGCTGTATTCAACTCACTTTGATTGTTCCTAAAAACAGGTCCAGTTATATTTATGACTAGTTTTGGTAACAAGTTGTCTATGGTGTGTTGTTTGCTATCAACGAAGTAGCATCACTGTTGGGGCTATGACTGCCAGGTTGTTGAGTGTTGTCAAACAAGTTTGGTTTCAATGGACAGTGTATTTGTTACAGCCATGTACGGTTTCATGACTATAACAAAATGAAGTACGCTAACTTTTTTTTTTTCAGATGCTTTTTTCAATTTTACTTGATAATTTAAAAAAAATTAAGCCTGTAAAAAAGTTGCTCTAAATGCATTTATTTATGATCTACAGAATAATCTAAAGCCAGTGTGAACGGTCCGAATAAAAACTGAAGATGCAAAATTTGCAATGCACATTTGTGTACATATGGCAAAACTTTATGGCTTGACTATACATAGATATAACTTTAAGGAGAAAGTTCAGACCTATTGAAGTATGGTTCAGAGAGATTATGAACAATATACTTACTGTTATGGATTGTTCCAAGAGTGGCCTCCATGGAGGAAATAAACGTTAATTCTAACCTGAGCTAACGGCTAGTCATTGTGTGGCCAGAATTACTTGTAAGCAGATTTCTGCTTTTCTATAGCAATTCCAAACTCCAAACTTTCAATCAACTTTCATAGCACTTCAGTTTCATAATTTAACAGCTCTCTGTTTCATATTACACTATGGTTAATTTCAAGCTGAGATAGCAGAAGCAGCCAGCTATAGCACTTCTGAAGCTAAATAGAGTTCTTCTAGTAGGAATATCACAATATTTCTGCTGGCTTCAAGGCTTATAAGAATGTTTGCAGAAAATGCTGTAAACCTTTGATGATCAGGTTTTTTTTTTTTAATGGCAGAAATTAACTTTGGTCTCGACTTGGACCATTAATTGTATTGATAATACAAAACTGTTAAGCTCACCCTGTCTTTGTTGAAAATTAAAGCCATGATATCTCTGTTTGGAACAAAAGTCTGGGCTGTGGGGCTGAAAATCCTGTTCATTCCCTCTCACACACACACACACACACACACACACACACACACACACACACACACAATCATCGTGTCACCTGACCCTTTTTTTGTCTTAAAGTCAGAATACCTAGTGTGAAAGGACCGAGGATGAACAACTCAGACACAGGAAGATCAGTGCAGTGCATGTATTTACAGTGATGTATAACTCGGGATTTAACAGGAATCCTGTGGGGCAAGGAGATGGTTTAAGGGCTAGACTTTAGCTCAGGGATTTTTCTCAGAATGTGCAAGTATCCTTACTGGTAGATGGTAACTGATGGTTAGGGTTCCTGAATCCTTTGTAGGCAAGTGCCAGTCCAGAGTGCACAAGAAAGCATATGGCTGGAGAAAAAGGAGAGCAGCTGAAGGGGCAGAGATAAAGTTCCCCTACACTCTTATCACAGTTATTGTTATTGGCTGCGCCTCCTGTTGGCCTGACTTTTGATGGACACTTTAGCGTTTAGGCCAAGTGTTGCTGGCTACGACTGGACAGAAACTTGATATGGGCCAGTGCTTGTATGAGGTTCACCTCGAGATCCAAGGGCACAGGTAAGTCTCAGATGGTTCATTGGAAAAATCATATAACATAGGTCACAAGGTTCTAGGAAGACCCAAAGAGCCGAGAGCACAAACCATTGGAGGGTAATGCTCCAGCATCAAAGTAGTGTCAGCTTATGCTTTATGCCTTAGAGCCTCATCAGCACATCTAAAAAAGCTAAGTCTCGTCCTCTGGACATTCAAAAAACAAAACAAAGCAACAAAAAAAACCTGTAGAAACGTTTCATCTTTTGTCCGAAAGACTTCCTCAGTCTGAGGTGCTGTATTCAGCTCAGTCTTATAAATATCACCCTCACACAGTGGATCAACCAGTTTGCTGCTGACAGCTGAAACCAGCTGCTCACATGATCAAGGAGGACCATCAGCCTAACGATGGATTGTTAGCACCCTGATGGTTGTTTGCTCTTCACAGAGGGCTGAGTGATTCTAGCAATAACAGCATTGTAAGAGGGGGGGCAGTTGAGCACATCAGCACATATTGCTGCAAGAAGTATGGCGCCCTCTGGTGCTCAAACACTGGAACTCCCAAATTTTTAGAGGATAAAAATAAGTAAATATATTTAGAAAATGAATATCTGAACATACAACGTAGGTAAATTAACAAGGAAACATTTTAAATTTTTATCTTGGGTATTAATTTATGTATTTATGCATTTGTTTATTTGCTTTTGTTTTTTCCAAAGGGTGATGTTCTGTTCATTTACATGAAGGAGACAGGGCATACAACTAGTTTTAGAACCAGCCTATGAAGAAGCTGTTCTCATTCTGGCTTCAGTGTCTAGGATCCGGTCTGAAACCTATATTTCCTTTAAACTCAGTGGTTCAGACAGCTATAGCTATTAACTTGTCAGTATGCTCAGAATTAAACTGCATGTCTTCAAATGGAGGTCGTTCAAAGAGCCAACTATAACCTGTATGATTTTAATTGCTTATAAACTTTCCACTGAACCCAGATTTTAAAAAAACTTGAACAAGTTCTTTCAATGAAACGCGAGGAAGGATCAGCAACTGATGCTTTCCATCTGAGTAAAACATTTCAACAACAAATCTCATAAGCTGCATTCAAAGTGAAACACATCCCCTCTCAATGCCTAGTCTTTCCTGGCAGTTCTGTCACTTTGTCCTATGGCAGTCAGCTGAGAAGGTGTGGCGTTCAATTATCCCTCTCTTTACCGGACGAGTGTGGCGACCTTGGCCACCTCGGCTTTACTTTAAATGAATATCGGAGGGGACTTTTATGTGAACTGTGAAACAGTGCCGCACATGACAGGCAATTACTCTTGGTGATGTCAGTCTGTCAAAGGGGTCACTCTTAGCACCATTGTTGTTATGGGCTGCTCCTCCTACTGGCCTGACTTTTGATGGACACTTCTTTAGCGTTTAGGCCAAGTGTTGCTGGCTACGACTGGACAGAAACTCGATATGGGCCAGTGCTTGTATGAATGAACTCAGAGAAGGAGACTGAGTGAGAAGGTAATAATCTAAGACAGACAACAACTTTAGAAACAACAGAGGGAGAGGTGGGTTTTAAATTACAGTACTCTGGGTGACTTGGAGAATTTTGACCAGAGCTGTAGTGGAGGAGCGGGAGTCATGTTTTATTCATGTTTAGCGTTATTTCTATTTTCATGTATGGGATAATATTCTCCAGTTAGCCACATTCAAGTCCTGTGAGACACTTCAGTCAGCATCATGAAATCTCCGGCAGCAGGGGAACGCTGTGATTGAAAAATCACTGTATCGTTTTGTGAAGGAAAGTAAGCCCAGCTGTTTTATTATTACAAACAGAAGCGGGCGGTTTCTAAAAGTCTTCAGCGTCCCCTTTTTGAGTTTTAGTCAACGTAACTACATCTCATTTCCCTATTGGGCATCAGACTGTTGCTCGTTGCTTCCATAAAGAGCAGAGAGAATTTGCAAAATCGAGCGGAGCTCCTCTCCCCTGGGCCCCAATTAAAACTTCCTTTGGCAAAGTGGCAGCTTTTTATCCCTCGCTTTCACAATTCTCTTTATTTTTTTCCCTCTTCCCTTTTTTTCCATAACAAACTGCAAGAAAGAAGCTGTGGAAGCATGCTTTTAGAAACTGAGACCCAACTGGAGGAACGAGGGGATGAGATAGGCGGAAGACGAAAAGAGCAGGAAAGCTATTAGTCACGCATTAGTCAGAAATTATGGAATAATTCAAATGTTAAAACTCTATCTGTTTTTCAGGGTTGAAATTATTCTGTTTACTTGAACTTTTGAGTCAAAGGGGATTGCTTAAAAACTAAAAGTATGTGCTAGTGAAAGGGACTGAGTTCATGATGCCAAAAATACAAGAAGCAGTGCCAAGAGTTCCTCTCTACTGAACTACAAGTGTTAAGAGTTAGCTACTAGAATCAATGGAAACTTCCACTACTATTCTTTACACAGTGACAATTCTCAACCCAAACTTTGTTCAGATTATTGCTAAGCCTGACAGGAAGTATGTGCTTAGATTATTCAAGTTCTTAACAACATGCTTGAAGAGATTTTAGATAAAATCCTACATGTTTGACTGGTTTGATGGAATGCCCATGTTGTGTGCTTCAATATTTTCATGGGGTCTGGAAAGTCAATTATCAGTGCTTTTGATTATTTTCATTTCAATAAAATAAAAGACTGTGTCCGCTCATTCTCAATCAGTTCATCTGGACAATTTCTTTTTAGTAGAAACGTTTCACCCTCACTCCAGAGGGCTTCGTCAGTCAGAGCAGTCCAAAGCAAACTGAAGCTACCCCACCAAGTAAACAACTTAAGTGGACCAACCAGTTTGCTGTAGCCAAGATGGTTTCTGGGGGCTTGTCCCTCGTCGACTCCTCCCAGGCAGGCAGACATGTCCAAAGTGGTTCAAGACCAGAAAGTTCATTCTCAATAGTCCAGGTATCAAATCCGCTCATTCTCAATCAGTTCATCTGGACAATTTCTTTTTAGTAGAAACGTTTCACCCTCACTCCAGAGGGCTTCGTCAGTCAGAGCAGTCCAAAGCAAACTGAAGCTACTCCACAAGACTGTGGAGACTCAGTCAAAAGACTGTGTCCTCAGAACATAACATTTCCTTCCAACTCAGCTCAGGATGCTTTGGAGCCCAAATACTGTAATGCTAAGAAAAACATTTTTTTTTTTTTTTACTCTATTTAAAATTTGTGCGAAACACATGACTAAAAGTAATTGCGGTATCACTTTACAATAAGGCTCCCTTTATAGATGGCTAATAAATAGGTTAACAATCACCTCAAAAATGCAAAAAAAACGCCTAAAAAAACATACCCAAATTAAATTAGAAGCTGTTCTTGAACCCTTTGGAGTACAAGCAAAAGCTTGGTGTCTTTGTAAAGATAACACTTTGAATTTTTTGTTTCAGCAGTCAAATTTGTTGTATCTGTTATTATTTTGTATTTATTTAAGTGAGAACACACAGAAATCAAGTTTTTTTTTGCCTCGCCTGAAAATGTTTATATTTGTCAAGCACCTGCAGACTGACACAAGAAGATATGGACTGGAAATTGATATGAGCCTAAAGAGTGAAGTCTTTACTATGGTAAATGGTAAATGGAGCTTATTTATATAGCGCTTTCTAGCCCCCTGTGAGGAGCCCCAAAGCGCTTTACAATACCAGCCATCCACCCATTCATTCAGACATTCATACACCGATAGTGGTAGCCTGCCTTGCAAGGCGCCATCCAGACCTACCGAGAGCAACTCAGGGTTAAGTGTCTTGCCCAGGGACACAACGACACATGGTGGGCGGATGCAGGATTCGAACCTCCAACCTTCCGATCAGGGGTTGACTGCCATTACCACTACACCACGGTCGCCCCACCACTATGGCAGGTTCAAATTTGAGGTAGCATAAAAATTGAGAATTTTGTGCCTGTTTTTTATGTGCATGTTCAAATTTGTGCCTGTTTTTTATGTGCATGTTCAGGCGGACCTCAAAGCTATCTAAAGCTATCCAAACTGTGCCAAATGTGTAACACCAACTTCAAAAGTCTGTAACTTCTGAATACTTCAACATACAGACTTCAGTGAGGGCTCTATTGAAAGCTTACATCAAGGGGAACCCTGTTCCATTCCTATATTTACTCTCAAACTGATTGAAATAACTGTAAAAGATGAAAAACAGAGTAAAATGTTCTTTTTGTTAGTGTGCATAAAAAAGGCTCCTCAAAAAGTACTTTTTGTAAACAAATATTTATATATTGTAAAAAATAAACAATAAAAAACACACTCACTGCAAACTATTTACATTTTGGCCTCCTCTTCTTCCTACCTCCTCTCCTGCTGTTCTCTCACATCTCCACAGCTTCGTCTCCACAGCTAGAAGTATCATCACTGGAATCCTTCTGTCCTCCTTGATCCCTTCTAGGTAGACACTCCGTGTCTGAACCAGTTTGCCTGAAGTGAAAAAGAAAAATATTGATTATGTTGAAGACAGACAGACAGACACAAAAGACAGAAATACATGTCAGGGCGCTCGTAAGTCAGGGACTACCTGTAAAGACATAAACGGGATGGGACGGACAAAAACTCTTACTTCTTTATTCTATAACAGCAGTATAAAATAGCAGTATAAAATAGTTTTCACTTACTGCTCAAGTAATGCATCATCTTCCTCCCCCATCGATAAAAGCAGCTTCGACCTCGTCTCCACAGCTAGAAGTATCATCACTGGAATCCTTCTGTCCTCCTTGATCCCTTCTAGGTAGACACTCCGTGTCTGAACCAGTTTGCCTGAAGTGAAAAAGAAAAATATTGATTATGTTGAAGACAGACACAAAAGAAGGAAATACATGTCAGGGTACTCGTAAGTCAGGGACTACCTGTACAGAAATAAACGGGACGGACGAAAACTCTTACTTCTTTATTCTATAACAGCAGTATAAAATAGCAGTATAAAATAGTTTTCACTTACTGCTCAAGTAATGCATCTACCCCATCGACCTCCCCCATCGATAAAAGCAGCTTCGATCAGAATCATCTCGAAGACGCCTCAGGCAAGGAGTTGTTTGGATATGCCTTGGTCACTAATCCCTCCTTGTAACCAGTTCCAGAGCCTCTTCTGTGGTGTATTTTATTTTTTAGGGATTTAGCCATTGCGACACGGTGAAAAAAGTCCGGAAAAGCAATCGTAGAAGTCAGTATATAAAAGTTTTCCATTTTACGCACAAAGGCGCACGTGTTGCGCACGAACTGTGATTCTCTTACGCAGTGAAATTTAAACCTCCCTGTAACTCCCACCCCCTCATGCCACATATCTCCACGACGGGATTTTCATTGGCTATATGTCTGTCGTGTCAGAATCAGCATCTTATTTGATTGGCCAAAGCCCCACGTGGGAAAGTAGGCATTGGGTTATTTTTTTCGTCGTCACTGTCGGTGGATTTGATTGGCTCTAACGACTGAATAGTTTCACTCAGTTGGTCAAAATTGGTGTCAATCAAAAGCAGAGACCTTATAAAAGAGTTCTAAGACGCCCGAATTTACAAAACTTCCATATTTGGGAAATGACAAAGCTCAGTATGCAAATTTATGTCACGCGTGCTTGTTAACAGGTTTTAAATATACACGTTATTAATTCCTCTATAAGTATTTTATAAATCGTTAATAACTGCTTATTATGATTGATTGATTTTTTTAAATTCGTTTTATAAAAACACAACAATAATACATACAGTAGAAGAAAATAAAAAACAGACATGTATAAAATGAAAGGCGGCAGAAGAAGAAAAAAAATCTTATTTTTTCTGCCCCTTATACTCCAATAAACAATTCATATAACCAACTCATTTGATTTCCATAACTCAGTTTCAACCTTCAATAAACTCTTCATACAACCAACTCACTTGATTTCCAAGATAAAGAACAACTAAATTTATAATTTTTAATTTTGTATTATATATTTTATATATTTTATACCTTCTGCATCACATACAACATTTAGATTCCAACAATTTAAATGTATAATTTTAACTGATTAAGCTTAATCAGTCTTTTGAAAGCAACTATTGAATCAATCACTTTAATGTCTGATTCCAATTCATTCCATAACCCTATTCCTCGAATTAAAGTGGATCTTCCCCGTGAACTAGTCCTAAAATATGGCTTAACAAAAGATTCATCCCCTTAAGATTATAACTACTCGTTCCCTTATCAGTCAGGTCTCTTGGTGCAACATAGATGCTATGGGAAATTGCACTCTGCGCGATTACCTGAAGGAATACATTCACGCCTTTACGGCAGGGGTGTCAGCGTCACGCCAGAGACCCCGCCCCCTGGGTATTTAAGGTGCTGACGTCCATCCTACTTCCTCTTATTGCTCTTCACCTCGCTTAAACCTGAACTCTCTTCGCGGGACTTCTCTGTGCCTCATCGCTCGACCAGAGGTGAGCTTGCTCCCTACACAGGGCGTACAAAGAATTTTTCCTGCGTACTACCGGGCTAGTGAAAGCTAGTCCGGAACATTTTTCCTTAACCCCAAAGTATTTTCTTCTCCTCTTTCCGCAGACTGCTTTGCTCAACGGCGCTAAGCTGCGTCACATCGCTACCTCTGCTAATTTCGTAGCAGGCTAGCCAGCAAAAATGACGCGACGGAGGAGACATCTCAAATAAAGAGAAAAAGGATTTTGGAAGGACTCGCTCGTCTTATCTCGGACATGCCTCCGGAGAAAGGAAATCGAAAGACAAGACTTCCGAAAAAGACTAGCAGGACGGCGAGCCCGACCTCATGCGCCTGCCCCAGCGGATACGTTTTTTTCCCTCTCTGCGACGGACACCCATGAGGCCTGTCCTGTCTGCCTGTGAATGCTGCACGCAAACATGGCGCTGGATGTGCCTGAATCATGCCCACACTGCAGCCAGATGCTGGAGGCGGTGAGGAGGCACCGGGCGGACTTCGTCGCCAAAGCCATGGGCGCTGCTGCGGCGCCAACAGACCCGGACACGACTGAGCCTCTCACTCCCACGCCGGAGCTCGAGAGCATGGCTCTGGAGGACAGTACCCAGGGCAAATGGGATGACAGCCCAGACGCGCTAGCTCCCATTAGGGACTTAACAGTCGACTTCGACACTCGTGGCTTGATGAACGAGGACGAGATCTCGATTTCAGCCTCAGGCAAATTTTCTGCGGATGACGCCGAAGTTGAGTATGACGAACGGGGGGGACCTCTCTCGCACCCCGGCGCCTGTGCTCCCGGAGACTGACTTTTCGATCCCTGCTCTGTTCGACTTGTGTCGTAGAGCAACGGACGCACTGCAGATCCCATGGCCAGAGCCTCCACCTCGTCAGCAAGTCACGAGGTTGGTAGGAAATTACTTTTACTCAAAGCAACAGTCCGTAACGAGGCAAAGAATGCCCATCTTTCTGGATTTCCTCACAGAGCTGACTCGTACCTGGACTCAGCCCAGAGCTCCAATGTTGCTGCCGCTCTCGCAGTTCCTCGGCGTGGATGGGATGGATGCAGCGGGTATAGCCAACGTGCCACAAATGGAGGACACGCTGGCGTCTCACCTGGCTCCCAGGTCATCCGGGACGAAACCAACTATGCCCAGTAAAGCCTGTCGAGCCTCGGCTTCTCTGCTCGAGAAGTGCTACAGGGCTCAGGGCCTCGCGGCGCGCGCAATGAACGCATCTGCCATGATGTAGGCGTACCTGCCTGAAAAGCTGCAGGAGCTCCAGGTAATGACGGACAGACAGGCTGCCGCAGACGTGCTGGAAGAAGCACGCAGGGTAACAGACTTTGTGCTCCGCATGATGGGGACAGCAGCTATTGCACAAGGCAGAGGCATGGCTGAGGTCATCGTACAACGCCATCTGTGGATGACCCTAACTGACCTCCCGGAGGGACAGAAAATTCCTTTTCTGCACCACTCCATAGAGCCGACGGGATTATTCGGAAAAGCTCTGGATCGAATTCAGACCAGACTGGACCAGAGGCGCAAACAGGCTGAGGCTCTCCGGGTAGGCATCCCCAGAAGAGCTTTCGCCCCCCCCCCCCAGGGAGTCAGCTGGGAGCAGAGCCCCGCAGCCTCGACACCACTCAACCACACGTGTCCCACCGCAAAAGCGGCCGGCATACGAGGCCGAGCACCGGCGGAGACCACCGCCGGACCCACCTCGGGCCGAACACGCCTGGAGTAAGAACAGATTTGTTCCCCGCCAGGCGGTCCGACACAGGGCCTCTCGGCGAACCGGGACGCCAGACAGAAACGGGCCTGATGAACCAGGCCCTCTTCTTGACTTTACAGGATCACCCGCCCACACGGTACGGGAAATGACCTTTTCACGTCCAGACGTTGTTTGTAACATGGTACAAAAAGCTGGTGACTTTGTTTTACGCACAAATCCTGTTTTTCCTGCAGTGAGTGACATAAAGTCAAATATGTCGTTACACTTAAGCACGAATAAAGCTAAAAAAACAGCCCCTCTCTGTTTTCTTGACTCAAAAAAAAAAAACAAGCATGAATAAAGCTAAAAAAAATGCCCCTCTCTGTTTTCTTGACTCAAAAAAACAAACACAGTAACATCAGTAGCATGGTCCCCTCTGCTCTTCCAGCCGACATAGAGGGCGGGGGTCATCATTCCCCCCTCCCTCACGGCTCACGGGGTGTTAGCATAATCAATAAGCCTCAGCTGGGTGCATTGGGTCTGTCTGTAACAGACAGTGCTGGAGACGCCTGCAATCAGGCCCGCCAATCCTCACAGAGACAGGTGAGGGGGGTCACGTGCTACAGTGCCCGACACGGTGTAAACCACGGGGCCGGCAATACACAAATCAAACAAACCTGTGACACGTCCGCGCTCCAGGGGGACACGCCGACAGAACCTGGCAGCCCACCTTCCTGGATACCAGCTCCTATTCAATGGATTCCAGTAAGTGACGGGGGGGGTCACGACAGAAGCCCACAGGCCAAAACCAGTGTCACACGTTCACAAAGGAAGTGGTGATGACACTGCAGTATGTGTAAACACTCAATGCAGAGCAGAAATGGCACCAGGGCTAAATCAGATTCCTCTTCCCTTTAATAGAAGGGGACTGGACTTTCTGTCACCAGCCAAACAAAAAACTGCTCAACACAGGGAACCATTTTGGACAGCTTCACATCCGCCTGCTCAAACTGTCCTCTTACCCTCAGTGGGCAACATGCCCTGCTCAAGCAATGATCCTACAATGTGTGAACATGCTCGTTGCACTGAATCAGTCCTACTCTTAAACGACACACCCCATCAGGTGAAACACAGCCCCCTGGAGGTTCATCAGGCCCCAGGGCACTGATGAGGCCGGAGGCCAGCATACCAGACCCAACCATGAAGCGGACTTGAGTCAGGAGGTCTGCTCGTATCCAGAACCTGCACCTACTCCGAACCATGACTCCCCACAAAAAGAGGAAGAACAGGCATTCTGTTCCGCTTTGGCCCAATGAAGACAGCAGTTTGCTTCTGCCTCCCAACACTCTCGGTCAGAGAGGTATGGAGGTACATCAGCAAGAGGGCCCTCTCCCAAACTTGGTTTGCCCTCAAGGAGCCACAGAAATCAAGGCCCTCGAGGAGGAACTGGTTCCGCCACTTGCTCCTCTCCAGGGACCCGCCACGTCACCAGAAGGATCAGCCTCGCCGCTTATGCTGAGAACTGTGGCAAATCTCAGCTTGGTGGCTGAGAGGAACAAACTGGTGACCTCAGGCATGCCCGAGAAAGTGGTAAATACCATTCAAAATGCCCGAGCTGTGTCAACACAGTCTCTCTACGCCCGGAAATGGCGTATTTTTGAAGCTTGGTGCATGGAAAGAAATATTATTTCTTATTCATGTGACTTGGTCCACCTCCTCACCTTTCTTCAAGACCTGTTGGAGAAAGATTGTTCTTTCTCAACCATCAAGGTGTTTTTATCAGCTATTTCAGCTTGCCACGAGGGCTGGGGGAGCAGGACGCCTGGCGCGCACCCGCTCATAATAAGATTTATGAAGGGCGTGCTAAGGAAGAGACCCCCCAGCAGGATCTTGACCCCTGGATGGGATCTTAGTCTGGTCTTGGGGGCTCTCTGTGATCCCCCATTCGAACCACTGAGCGACATTAAGATAGATCTATTATCTTATAAGACCGCTCTGCTGTTGACCTTGTGCTCGGCGAAATGTGTGGGTGACCTCCATGCTCTGTCCATGCACCCAATGTGTACCAGGTTTGCCCCCGACGGTTCAAAAGTCCCCCTAAGGCCTAATCCTGCGTATATCCCTAAGGTCTTGACTCTGAACCCCAGAAGTTTGGACTTTGATCTGCCTTCTTTTCCTCATGCTCCTGTCCTTACTCAGGAACAGAAAAGGCTGAAGGCTCTCTGCCCCGTGAGGGTTTTAAGCGCTTACATGCAGAGAACAGCTGAATGGAGGAAAACAAATCAACTGTTTGTGTGCTTTGCGACGCCAGCTACTGGCAGGGCCCTATCAAAGCAATGCCTCTCACACTGGGTGACTGAGGCCATAAAAAGGGCGTATAGTAGCAAAGGTCAACAGGTGCCCTCTGGAGTGCGTGCCCACTCCACTCGGGGCCTGGCCACCTTGTGGTCATTGTTCAAGGGTGTACCAGTGGCAGACATCTGTGCGGCTGCGAACTGGAGCTCTACAAATACGTTTGCAAAGCATTACAGTTTGGACCTTACTGCGTGTGATGTCACTCAGGCTGTCCTTTCTAACACACAGTAGAAAGCGGCCTTGAGATGCCTATTGAATAAAGGCGGACGTTCACACTAGGATGCATTTTACTGAGCATTTCAAGGGCGTGAGTGAATTACGTTCCCATAGCATTTATGTTGCACCGAGTGACTGACTGATAAGGGAACTGAAAGTTATGCACCATAACTCATGTTCCCTGAAGGAAGGGAACGAGGTGCAACATACTTGGCCCTTTTCAATGCTGAAAGCTCGGTGAAGTGCATTTTGGAGGAAGTAGGATGGGCGTCAGCACCTTAAATACCCAGAGGGCGGGGTCTCTGGCGTGACGCTGGCCGTAAAGGCGTGATTGTATTCCTTCAGGTAATCGCCCGGAGCACAATTTCCCATAGCATCTATGTTGCACCTCGTTCACTTCCTTCAGGGAACATGAGTTATGGTGCATAACTTTCAGTTCTTCTAACAAATTTTTTTTTTATATTTGAAGGAAGTACATTTTTTTGTGCTTTATACAAAACTAACAAAATATTATAATCAACTAAATCAAAAAGCTTCAGCAGTTTCATTTGATAAAACAAAATGCTTGATGGATGATGGAATTTTTTTCTGGTGATAATTCTAATAACTCTTCTGTAATATAAAAATAGGCATTGTAATTGATTTACACGCTGTACCCCAGACGTTAACACCATAAATTAAGTGTGGCACAAATAATGTATTATACAACAAATAAAGTGCCTTATCAATCAATCAATCAATCAGCTTTATTTATATAGCACATTTTAAAAACCGCAGGGTTAGCCAAAGTGCTGTACAGTAAAACAAAAGATAGCTAACTAAAACGATAAAAAACAAAACAAAAGCAGCATACAAAAATAAAAATACATATACCAGTCTCACTGCAGGTGGGTTAAAATGCCATAAAAGAACAAGATCACGTGTTAAAAGCCAAGGTATAAAAGTGTGTTTTTAAAAGGGATTTAAAAACAGGAAGAGAGGAGGCCTGTCTGACACTCAGTGGCAAATTGTTCCACAACCTGGGAGCAGCGACAGAAAACGCTCTGTCACCTCTGAACTTCAGCCTAGTTTTGGGCACTGTCAGCAGCAACTGATCAGCTGATCTTAGAGATCGGGGAGGGCAGTAGGGCTGAAGCAGCTCAGACAGATATGGTGGGGAAAGGTTGTTCAGGCATTTAAAAACAATCATTTAATAAATCTTTAACTCTGTAAAATATCGCAATAAACTTAGATAGTTTAGTTTTAACTGAACTTATATGTTGTTTCCAGGATAATTTATCATCAATGGTTATACCCAAGAACCTCACCACATGAACTCTCTGAATCTCAGATCCATCAATTAAAAAAGGTACATCAATCGATTTATTTTAATTACTAAATATCATGTAGCTAGTTTTACCTAAATTCAATGTTAATTTATTAATTTTAAACCAAGTCTGAATTGTATCAAGTTCTGTCATCATTAATTTCAAGGTTTGTTCGACATTGTCACCACTACAAAAAAAAGTGGTGTCATCAGCAAAAAGAATGCACTTCAGGAGTCCTGAGACCTATACCAAATCATTTATGATTATGCATTAATTAAGGGTGACAGAGACCAAACTGACCAGTTTCTTGTCAAATAGTGAGCCAAATCTACCACCTACCGTATATATTTCATCTAGAGTTGTTATATTGAACATTTCAGACTAAGTTACTACCTTTTAAACACAATACGCATTTATAAATCTATTTATTTAGCATATAATATTGTACTTTAATCACTTAATTATAAGTACTGTATCTACAACTAATATTTTATCCTTGGAAAATAGATTTACAAATGCTTATTGTGTTTACAAGGTAACTTAGTTTGAAATGTTTAACATAACAACTCTTGATGAAATATATAAGTGAACAGATTTGGCTCACTATTTGTTTCTCTGTCTCCCTTAATTAATGCATAATAAGCAGTTATTTATGATTTATAAAGTGTTTATAGAGGAATTAATAGAATGTCTATAAATTATTTATTAGCATATATAAGGGGAGCCTTATTGTAAAGTGGCACTGCAATGTCTTTAATGTTACTGTGGTGTCACCAAAACAATCCATTGGATCTATGATCTCCTCTTATGTAGGGAAACAAAAGCAGATAGAGAAGATTATAAACTAGTTTTTGTGTAATCTTGTTAATCTTTTGAAATTACTGAGAAAACTTTGCCTCAGAATTCCTATACCGGGTAATTAATAAAAGGACATATACGTTAGTAGTGGGTTGAAAAGGTCAGCCAAGTCATTGTTGACCTTTTTAAGGCTTAACTTAAGGTTTAATGTGTATGAAATGCTAGCCTCTTCTGAGATATATTCTCATTCATCCATTACACCCTCCACCGACTAGAATGTAAAATAAAATAAACAGTGCAAAACAAAAAAAATTGATGGATGTCTTTCCTGGACTCTTGAATGTTGTATAATGGGCTTAATGGCAATGCAGCGGTTAGAGCTGTCACCTCTCCCTTGGACCTTTGAGTGCAGTTTGCATGTTCTCCACGTTCTCAGATTTCCTCCCACAGACCAAAAACAATGTTAAATCTGTAACTCTATATTGTCTCTAGTTGTGAATGAGAGATCCAAGGTGAACTCTACCTCTCAGACAGTGACAGGTAGACAACAGCTGACCCATGACCTGGTAAGGAAAAGAAGGCAAAGGAAAATGGATGGATCCTTGGATAGCTTCCTCATACCCATAGAAAACAAACACTTAATATGAAACATGTTTCTAGTTATGAAGAAAACTGCATTTGTGTTTACAAAAGCCATGAAGTAACTTCAGTATGTTTTTATAAGCTTAAATAAAGCAAGAAGGTTTTAATCAATTATCAAAAAGAACCAATTGCTTAGCTTTCAGAGTCGAGTTCCAGCAAATATATGTTTTCAAATGAACTTTTTTTTTAAATAAAATATTGTTTGTTGCTGGAATACAAAAGTTACTTTATAGAATCACTTTAATGTGTAAATACTTATTTAAAATTTGACCAATTTTAGTGTGTAACCATCTTTTTTTCCTCTGAAAATTGCACAACTACCAAACCAATCAAAATAAAAACAGTATATTGCATCGTGCAGAATTTTTTCCCAACATCAGTGTATCATTCACGGCAGCTCTCTGCAGCATGCTAACAGTCTATCACTTCCAGGCTGACATATTTACGACGCTGATCCAGAGCTTTTTCACTGCTGTACAGATAAGAGAGCCACCATTGCTTCACATAAATGAAATCAGGGACTGTATCTCACACTGGTACATGACAAGTAATGAAATATAGAAGAAAGTGTGCAAACTGAGTGGTTGTGTTACCACTGAAGCTTGTGAATATGTGATGAAGACGATGCAAATCCTCAGCTCAGATAGAATCGAATGCATCCCAGACTGGATTTAGAGTCTTTCTTATATAAAGGTAGAAGGGGGAGATTGTCTCAGATTTTCATTTTATTGACTGTAACTCTCGTTTGAGCCATCATGATGCTGCATTAAAGAAAACATACATCCTAGACATGTAGTGTATCTGACTTCTATTTAATAATTTCACAAAATGAAGAGAACGTGCATTTTTTTAAGCCTTTACTATTTTTCGTTGCTAGTTTTCCATGACGATTCTGTTTTTCAAACTGAAATATTCCAATATTCCTAACAGAAGTGCTCCAGACCGCACCAGAAATGCTGCAGAGAGCTGCTGCTTCTGCTAATTGCACCATCATGACATGAGCCACTCGGAAAATGTTCAGCTAAAAGTTGCATTAATACAGCAACAATCCACTTTTGTTAGAGCCCTGCTCTAATCAGCCATTAACTTCTATGTGGGGTCAGAATTAAAATATATTTCAACAGACTAAAGTTGTTCACACAGCTTTCAACTAGAAAAATGTTATTGTGTATAACCTTTTCAAAGACTTCACTTTCAAGTCACAATTTTGTACTTTTATTCAGTTCAAACTAATTTATGTACCACAATATTATGTAAAAATAATTCTCAAGCTAGTGTAAATGTAAAAATAATAGTGTATTTTATTTCTATCTGCAATCTACTCCTTTATCCGTCATCTGATGCTCTTTTGTGCCCTGCCAATCATTGAAAACTCTAAGGTTCAAATGCTCGCCAAATGATATTATTTGATGAAAATAGTTTTTATTTGAAGATGAGTCATAATTGTTACATGTGGAAGAGGAAATAGAGTTTGCATTTCTGCTTGACAAAATGTGAACGTGCATGCACCCATGCATGCTTGTCAAACCGTAACAGACTGTTTGTTTCCGGGAGTTTATGCTGCTAACAAGTATTTGTCTGTAGTCAGACTGAGGCAAGAACCTTGCATAGACAACAGCCTGAGGGAAGAATGTGATTAGCTACAAGAGGCCAAGTCCTGGACAGACTTTTCCCAAGACCTGCTCTCTAAATTTTTCCTCTTACTGAAGACAGTAGAACAGTACTGTGAAGCTCCGAATGAAGTAAACAGTCACAGTGTGAAGGTAGAAAAAACCTCAAGAATACATTTTCATTGTTACATGTATACGGCAGACCACAGTTCTGTCAAGAACTACATGTACCAGTACACTGAAAACACATGTTGCAGTAACATACAGAGACATGAGCATAGGTTTTTTTATTTGATTTTTGATTTATTCATTCATCATTTTATAATAAAATACATAACAATATACACATAAAAGAAGAAAAAAAAACACAAGTATAAAATGAAAGGCAGCAGATTGAAGAAAAAAAATTCTTATTTTATCTGCCCCTTATCTTTCTAACAAACAATTCATACAACCAAATTCTTTAATTTCCAAAAGAAATGAACAAAGCTTTTAACCTCCAATACAACATACAATTTCTAACTTAAACTAATTTAGATATAGGATTTTAACAATTTAAACTTAATCATTCTCTTAAATATTGCCATTGAATTAGCCTCTTTAACATCATTCTCCAAAACGTTCCACAACCCAACTCCCTGAACCATGGCCGATCTTCCCCTCAAACTCATTCTAATTTGTGGCTTTGCAAATACTGTATATATTTCCTCTTTAAATGATAACAACTCGTTCTTTTAACAAAATACCTCTGAATACTTGAAGGAAGTGTATCATTCTGTGCTCTATACATAACCAGCAAAATATTATAATCAACTAAATCGTAAAACTTCAACAGTTTCGTTTGACAAAATAATACATTTGATGGATGATTATACTGCTTTCTTGTAATAAGTCTTAACAACTCTTTTCTGTCAAATAAAAATAGGCATTGTAATTGATTTACATGCTTTTCCCCAAACGTTAACACCATAAATTAGATGTGGACCAATGAATGTGTTTTACAACAAAATTCATGGTTACCAGCATGTTTGTGACTCTTTGAAGCAGTCATCCTTTTAACGCTGATTAAATATTTAACCAAATTTTAACCTTATGGAGCTTTAAAGGAGTTGGGCTATTCACTGCAGGATCCTTGTTAAAAAAAACTAGTTTGATTTGATGTTTTTATGGCCATAATGGATATTAATGATTTTTATTCTATCCATCCATCCACTCATCCATTATATTTACCCGTTTCTTCCTTTTTGGAACATGGGGATCACTGGTGCCCATGTTCAGCTATAACTGTGCGAGAGACAGGGGACAGGTCCCCAGTCCAAAATGAGACAAACAACCATTCACTCTCTCACTCATACCTAGGGACAATTTAGAGTTACCAATCAGTCTAACATGCATATTTGTTTCAGAACGGACCGGTGCATCGAGACTACGGGGAAAGCACGAGGCAGTGGCGTCTGCATTTACGTTAACAAAGACTGGTGCACGAACTGTGCCGTTATCAGCAGGATCTGCTCAGCTGCTGTGGAGCTTTTAACAATAAGATGTCGCCCACATTACCTTCCCCGCGACTATTCAGCGATAATAATAAGCGCTGTTTACATAGCACCCGATGCTAATGCCAACGACGCCCAGGGAGAAATTCATGACTTACTCACCTCGCTGCAGTGTAAATATCCTGAGGGGCTTTTCATTGTCTCCGGGGACTTCAATCATGTGGATTTACGTGTCATCCTTCCAACCTTCAATCAGCACGTTTTCACAGCAACACGAGGAAATAAGACGCTAGACCAAGTCTTCACGAATGTGAAGGGGGCGTACACGGCGAAGCCACGCCCACCGCTCGGGGCTTCCGACCATCGCTCCCTGTTATTGGTCCCTAGACAGCTACCCCCACTCAGACGTTCCAAGCCGGAACAAAGAGAGATCACATTGTGGCGCCAAGATAGTACCCCCATGCTGAGAGACTGCTTTGAAAACACAAACTGGTCTGTCTTCAAAGAGGCAGCTACGAATGGAAGTTCAGTTGACCTGGAACTTTATGCTTCCTCAGTCCTGGGTTACATCAGTACATGTGCTGAAAATGTATCCATAAGAAAGTATGTTAAATTTTACCCCAATCAAAAACCCTGGCTAAATAAGGATGTCCGCACCCTGCTGGCAGCCAGGGACACTGCATTCAAGTCTAGAGATACTGAGGAGTTGAGAAAGTGCAGGAGAGAACTGGATGATGGCATAAAGAAGGCCAAAGCCGCGTATGCACAGAGGATCGAGGGTCAGTTCATCTCACATGATCCACGGAGCATGTGGCAGGGCATCAAATGCTTAACAGACTACAAGGGCAAAAGCAAACAATGCCCCAGGGACCCATCCCTGCCTGATGCCCTCAATAAGTTTTATGCACGTTTTGAAGATCCAAACAGACCAGCTAGCACCAGACTCACCTCATCACCAGACGAGGAGCACCTCAAAGTGACCGCAGCAGAAGTGAGAGGTAGTCTCAGAAGGATCAACCCTCATAAAGCTACGGGTCCAGACAACATCCCAGGGAAAGTTCTGAAGGAATGTGCGGACCAGCTCTGTGAGGTGCTGGCTGACATCTTCACCACCTCACTTTCACTGGAGTCAGTTCCCACCTGCCTGAAGACTGCCACCATCATCCCAGTCCCAAAAAGCTCCACAGTGACTGGTCTGAATGACTATAGACCGGTGGCTCTCACCCCGATAGTCGCTAAATGTTTTGAGAAACTGGTCATGTCCCACATCAAGACAACCGTCAACATCAGCGAGGACCCTCATCAATATGCATACCGCGAGAACCGATCAACAGAGGACGCCATCTCCTCTGTGGTCCACACTGCTCTCACCCACCTGGATCAGAAGGACTCATACGTGCGTCTGCTCTTTGTGGACTTCACATCTGCCTTCAACACCATGATCCCCCAAACTCTGATAGACAAACTATCCACACTTGGACTAAGCCCCTCCATCTGTAACTGGGTACTAGACTTCTTAACAAACAGACCACAGTCCGTGAAGATCCACAACTTCTCCTCCTCCACCATCACCCTCAGCACTGGCTCTCCTCAAGGATGTGTGCTGAGCCCTCTTCTGTTCACTCTGCTCACATATGATTGTACAGCCACACATCCAGGCTGTCATATTGTTAAGTTTGCAGATGATACAGCTGTGGTGGGATGCATCACAGATAATGATGAATCCAGCTACAGACAGGAGGTGGAACATCTGGAGAGCTGGTGCAAAGAGAACAACCTTCACATGAATGTGAAGAAGACGAAGGAGATGATTGTGGACTTCAGAAGGAACAAACACACCCACACCCCACTGTATATAGGTGGATCTGCGGTGGAGGTGGTCTCCAGCTACAAGTACCTGGGTGTACACTTGAATGATAACCTCAGCTGGAGCAATAACACCACCAGCCTGATCAAGAAAGGACATCAAAGACTCTACTTCCTCAGACGGCTGAGACGAGCTGGTCTGAGAAGCTCAGTCCTCACCTCGTTCTACAGGTGTGCAGTGGAGAGCGTCCTGTGCTCCAGCATCAACGTGTGGCATGGAGGCTGCACAGTTGCAGAGAGGAAAGCTCTACAGAGAGTGGTGAAGGCTGCACAGAAGTCTGTGGGAGTCAGTCTCCCCACCATCACAGACATTTACACCTCCAGATGCAGAAAAAGAGCCACCTGCATCATGAAAGACCTCACTCACCCAGCACACTCACTCTTTGCACCACTCCCCTCGGGACGGAGGTTGAGGAGCATCAAATGTAGAACCACTAGACTGAGGAACAGCTTCTACCCTGAGGCTGTCAGACTCATGAATAAATAAATAATAAGAATAAACACTGCAAAATGTCACATCATGTTGATACTGATCTGTTTCTTGTTGCTGCGTTCATCTGTGACCATCTGCTCATAATGACTCATGTTCGTGCTGCTGTTTATAATGATGTTTTTCTACTACATTAGGGCTTAGTGTATTACTAGCTGATGTCTCTCTTAGTTAATCCTAGATGTTATTATTGTTTTTCTCTTGCATTTGTTGTTGGATGTAACTGGGACCCTGTGTACATAATCTCGTTTTCAACACATGTACTACATGCGGTGCAAATGACAATAAATTCTCTCTGACTCTGACTCTCTGATATTTTTGGTCTGTGGGAGGAAACCGTAGTACCCGAAGAAAACAAACGCATGAACGTAGAGAACATGCAAACTCCACCCAGAAAAGCCCCTGGACCGCGAATTGAACCGAGGCGACCTGCTCACCGAGAGGCAGCAGCTCTACCAACTGCTCCACCGTGCTGCCGTGATTTTTATTGTTAGTTCATTTTGTTTTTAAGACTGAATTATAGCCCGTTAAGATTAACAAATGTAAAGTGCTGTAACGATCTGATGGTGGTTTGAACCCAAATATGCAGGGAGGACTCAGAAAACTCAGGTTAAAAGTAAAAAGTTATAATGAAAAAAATAAGCAAAAGGGCAGACGTGTCAGCAAAATCTTACATGAATAATAAGAGGGCATAAAGTGAGACAAAAACCAGGACATTGCACAGGACATGAGTCTTCATGAGAAAAATGCCCAGATGAGGAACACAGACACAAACTTATAGAGAAGATAACAATAGACAACAACAAACACCTGGGGCAGAGATAATCAAAATCACCTGGGAGTGCAGAAGCTGGAGAAAAACAGAGAGATCAGACCACAAGAGGGTGACACACACTAGGAACAGAAAAGGAAAAAAGAAGAGAAAAACCCATGGCCTAGGTATAAGAAAAAATAATAATAAACTGATAAATAAACTGAGGCACTTCTGGAACAATGCATTTTGGTCAGACCAGGTGAGAGACTTTTAGATATAATATACAACTTTGTGTTTTCTGAAAATTAAACAGCATATCAGTGCACACGTCTTATGTCAACTGTCAAGCACGGTGGTGAAAAGCTCATGATTTGAATCTGTTCTGCTGCCGCAAAGCCTGGCCACATTACAGTCAGTAAAATCCAACTTTAACTCTTCTCTGTACCAAAATATCCTAAAGTCTGAAGATCAGCCAAACCAAATCACATCAAACTGCAATGGCATGACTTACAACGTTAAGAAAGAAAATTCTGTAAAATGAACTAAATCAAACCTGTACAGACGAATGAGCCTAAATATTTTCACAATGTCAGAGATGGGTTTAGTCAAATAGAAGATGATTCCACTTCTGACAGATCATATTTAAAAAAGACCAGTAACCACAGTGTGCATCATTAGTCCACAGGTGGGTCCAGGTAGCTGCTTGCTTTGCAGAATTCATAAAAAGAAGCTCCCCTTTTTTTGCCTGCAAAACAATAAAAAAAAGACAAAACTGTTAAAAGTTTAAGGTAATAATAATAAGGAATCATCTCTGTACGTAAATGATGAACAAGGGTGGAGTGACAACAAAAGTTTTGTGGGTTTTTTCCATTTCAAACTAAATTTGAGAGCACTCCATGTTGGTTTGTCATGCTTTAATTTCACAAACCTGTTTGACGGGGCATATCTTTCTCATGCAGCAAGACAATGACCCAACACACACCTCTAGTTTGTGGAAAGTCACATGGAAAAAGACAGAAGGATGACCTGCTGTCTTGTCACAGCTACCTCAAACTGTCAGAGTAAAATCTGGCCAACAGTTAGCATCTTAAAGCCAACAAATGTACAAATGCTCTCTGGAAATGTCTTTAAACTGCATGGGGGGAAAACCTGTATGAATTTATTCATATATAATGTACCATCAAGGTAGTGCACAGAATGAGCATACAGATTAAGGCGCAAGTGCTTTTGCGCAAAGACAAGTTCATTTGTCACGTCCTGATTTCTTCACACCTCCTTCTATTAATATCACTAATGTGAAACCTGTTGTACTTTTTGTCAGTGGTGGGTGTTTGCAGATGTGCCCTGCAGGAAGTGACTAGAATACAGAATAGGTTTTTACAGTGCTTCTATAGACGTAGCAGTGTAGTCTCCGTGATACATGTATGTACGCAGTATGCCCACTAGAAAATCTTGAGAATTTCTGTACAGTATACCCATTTAAAAGTGCCCAGTGATGCATGACATATTGTGCATGTGTCATTGATACGTTTAACGGCAGTTAAACACTTCCGTAACAATCTATCGGTATGCAGCACTTGTTTATTGCATTCACTTATCCAGCAAACTATTGTTTAATTAATACTTCTGTACTTAATACTTGAACATTTATAAATTCTATGACATGTTTTTAATACAAAGCCAACAGTTGTACAAAGTTTGTTGTTCATTTATTCAAATATAAACATCAGAGAAAATTGAAAATGTTCATTATGCTTAAAAATCAAAATAGATTGATGATTACATTCATTGTATCAACCAGTGTACTTTGGTTTCTAAGCACAGTATACGGGCCGACCTCTGTAAAGTTAGCTTTCCGTTGGACGTTGGACATTCGCAACCCATGGCTTCAACAGTGTTCAACGTCTAACATAAAACTAACCATGGTATATACCCAGTGTTGGGGTAGTTACCCAAAATAAGTAATTAGTTACACATTACTAGTTACTTTTAAAAAAAGTAACATATTACACTACTTAGTTACTCAGTTCTGAAAGTAACTTAGTTACATTACTTTTGGATTACTCTAATACCTGAGATTTAACCTGTATTAATTTTTATCTTTCAATAATGATATTAGAGATCTTTTTGACACTCATTTTTGATGAAAAAGTAAAACAGCAGTGCTACATAACAAGCACAATGCATATGTAAACGTGCCATTCAAAAGGTATGACAATATCAAAATGTAAAACTTCTGTTTTAAAAAAATAAAACAAAATAAAAAATAAAACATCTGAAATGTTTGTTTACAAGTTTGTTTACCTCAGCCTTTGTAGTGGTTGCCTGGCGGTGAAATTCAAGCCGAGCCTGCTTAAACGGTGGCGGCATCAAACTTGCACCATCCCTCTGCGGCTCTTTAGCAACTAGCTTAGCATTAGCGTGTTGTCTTTGTAAATGCTTGTAAAGATTTGACGTCGAGTTCGCAGCAGTAGACAGTGTCTTGTTGTGGCCCAGACATAGCTTGCACACTACTGTAATGTTCTTGTCCTTTCTCGTGACAAAAGAAAAATAATATGAATACTTCCATCCATAAAATGACATCGCCGTATGTCTATGTACCTTTATATGTCTATGTACGTTGACGTATGACGTTCCGACGTCATCGCGTACGTCTTTGTTTTCCCCACGTGACAGTCTGCTCCATAGATATCTATATATAATGTCTATGGTCCGCTCCGTCGTCCTCGTACCACAACTATTCTCCGAAAGGTAAATAAAATAAATAAATAAAACTATTCTCCGAAAGGTCCTGATTGTAACGCAAGTAGCGAATGTAAGGTTTTGTTAGTAACTGTAATATATTACAGGCATTTTCAAAGTAGTGCGTTACACTACTACGTTACTGAAAAATGTAATGTCATTACTGTAACGCGTTACTAAGTAACGCGTTACACCCAACACTGTATATACCCACTACATATAGTATACATATACAGTATACCCACTACATATACATATAGATATAAAGGATACCCACTACAAAAATGTAGACTACACCACTGATATGTAGTTTTTGTCTCAGGAACAAGTCAGTAGCCGTGTTTCCATCAAGGTTTCTAGATGCGCATTTTGAAGTATCGCAGCAGAAAAGCTTAATGGAAACGGCAAAATGCGAATTTACTTCCTCAAATTCGCCAAAAAGTTTATACGCTCGCTTGAGGTGGTTTTTGGGATCTTCGAAAATGAGCAGATGCGCAAAACGACAGATGGAAACAGATTTTCCGACTCAGTTCTGCCGTAGCGAACATTCACGTCACGTGACGTTCAGCTGTTTCCGCTCCGGACAACATGTAACATCGCTAAAACTAGTTGGCATGACAGAATAAATACAACTTGCCCGATAGCAACACGTACCTGAAATATTCTCTCCATTTTGACGAGATGTGTGGCCGGGTTCTGTTTTCAACCGCTACTTCCTGTTTACTGTAGACATGCGTAACGCTGACGTCTGACGTAATGACGCTGACGTCTGACGTAATGACGCTGTGCGTGGCCTGGTAGATGCGCTTTTAAGCCAGTTGATGGAAACACTTCTGATCCGCATTAATTTGTATTTACATTTTTGCAAGATTTCAAAAATTAGCTCAAAATTCGAAATGAAAATAGATGGAAACACGGCTAGTTACTCCGAAATTTGGAAATGGTGTAAAATCTGTGTTGGAGATACAAGCCATACACCCGTCTCCCTGTTCCTGATTCCTTCTGTCTGCTGCACCTTTTAAGCTTGATGCTGTTTCTTCCCTCCCTTCTTGACTGAGTCCCCCTGATTGCAATCGGAGTTTTACCCTTCCGGCATTAAGTATGCAAGCCTTGCTGTGCTTTTGCTATCAGCAATCAGCAAATGCCACCGACTCTTACCTTCTCCCTATACACAAAGAGGTATGAAAAAATGAACACGAAGAAAAACTCAACTCTGGGTCAGAAAAGTCAATGGAGGTTGATGAATAATGGCTTTAATGTGTGTAATCACATACAGGCACAAGGTGTTGTGTAAAGATGGTGTTTGTAATGGTGCTCGAGACAAAACAGCTGATCACCTTAATTCACAATTTGTTGCCGGATTCGTACATCCACAGTAAATATTACATTTTCCCTGTTAATGCAACAGGTGTCGTATACTCATCTAAATAATTTAAAAATAGCAGAAGGGTTTAATTTTTAAAAATCTAAAAGGCTTTTGAAGATTTTTGGACGTATCTTCTATGACTGCAAACGAAGGTGGCGGTGTGTTGCTGTCTACACGAAACTGAAAAAAAACTGATGCATAATGAAAGTTGCTGGGGTTTTTGTGGATAGTAAAGATATGACAGGTGCATGTTGTCCGTCGCTTTGAGAAAACATCATTGCTTTTGCTTTTTTTCTCAATAACAAGCAGGCGTCACAAACAATCACGGTGATGCGCCAAAAGAAGCTTCATTAAAACCCCATAGAGCACTAAGGTCAACATGCCTGTCCGACTGCTGGAGCGACAATCAGGCCTCTATTCAAGATTTCTTCAGATCTGTGCAGTTTTGGTAAATTATTTATTTTCTAAATGTGTTCCCTCTCAAAGCAAAATTTTAAAAAAAATTAAAGCAAACAAGTTTAATACAACTGAAGCTTTTAATCTTCTAAATAATAAGTAAGAAAGTTCTACACAGACATAGCTGATTTGTTAATTGTATATTCAAAAATACACTTTATTCTCTGTTCTAAAATATATTATTAACGATTTTAAGGAGATGCAGTGTATAACTTGCGGGGATATCAATATCTCACATTGATTTGAAGATTTTGCGGGTCATCCAAATGTGTACAATGATTAAAATTCCAGTCAAGATGCTGTGCTTAAATGCAAACCAATTATTTTACTGATTTTTTTATATTTATTTTTTTCTTTCAAACTGATTTTTACACCACTTATTTTCACTGCATCACACCCATCTTTTTTTCTTACACGCATGGACCGTTTCAGCTCTGTGACTACCTTAGTTGTCGGCACAGAGACGTATCAGCTTTGAATCCTCTTAAACTTCCTGTTCCATGAGGATATTTAATTTCTGACACAAACAGAAATAAGACAGGCCATGATATAACGTGTTGTATGAAGGGGGCGTATAATGCACCAGGTGCCTTAATTATTAAAAAAAAGCTATTTTCTGAGTAAAACATGTTACTTTCTTGAGTCTTATAGTTTGTTGCTTGAACCTCATCAAACAGTGGCTGAAAGTGTATCACACAAATTTTTTTTTTTAAACGACAGAGCAAAAGAGAAGTAAATCGTGATCATTAGGTTTAAAGAGATAAAAATACAAAAGTCTTTAAAGGAGCTGTATGTAACTTTTCTAACAATATATTTTTAACATATTTCTTCACTCTGTCACTACCTCCTGACATACTGATTTTAGACAAGTAATCTCTGAAAAAAACTATTGTCCCCTTGCTTCTCTAAAAGCATTTCTAAAAAGCCACAGTGACCCACCGTTAACCAGCCAATAAAAACAGAGTTTGTAACCAGCCAATAAAAACAGAGCTTGAATTTGAATCAGCCAATAAAAACAGAGCTTGAATTTGAATTTCAGCAGAGCAAGGGTAACAGAGCCATATATGGCTCTGAGGGGGAGGGACCAGAAACGTGTCTCTGTTCAAAATTTTCCCAAGTTCCAGCGTGTTCCAGAAATTACATACTGAACCTTTAAGATAAACCTTGCTCTCCAAATGGAAGAATCTATTCTTCTGCCAGATCTTTGAGCTCCTCATTTTTGATTTTGTCCCCTGTTGGTAAGGCAACATTTGAGCCCAGTGCTGCATGTTGCCAAAAATTGCTGTCAGAGATGCAACGTGCTTTGACAAAACAGCAGTATTTGACCAGCTGGGTGGAAAAAAAGCAAACTGGGTCATTATATTATCTTCCACACAGCAGCTTCTATGTGGCTGAAGCTGGCAAGTGAACATGTTAACTACCATAGTAAACCTGTGGTCTCTGTCCCTCGGCTTCAGAAAGACTAGGTTAGCTGGTTCTCTTCAGTTTGCATTTTTTTAGACAGAGCCAGGCTGCTGCTGGCTACTGTACAGAAGTGTAATGAGCTGAACCACTCTAGAGGCCAGTCCACCTTAACCCATTAAAGCCTGATGAAACATATGAGCACGCCCAATCCCATGTTTAATGGGCCTCTTGGGTCTTTAAGGGCTCTGACCTATGATGCTTCCTGTGGCTTCAGGGGACAGATCAGAGATTTTTTTTTTTTGCCACAGCAGCAGATCCACTGGAAGACAAAGGAGAAATAGGAACTCAAGTATAAGAGTACAATTTAAAGATATTGTTCAGAGGTTATGTTTGAAATCTCTGTGGTTTGTGAGCAAAAACAAGGATGCCGATTTAAATGAGATGATACCAGAAAGTAATTACTTAGCATTTTGTTTTTTAAAGTTTAAACTCCTGCTTTGTCGACATTTGAAACTCCTTTTCTTTTAATCGTTAACGCCGAATTAAGTCCACATTATAAAAGCGTCTCACCTCAATTCTCGTTAGAAGATCAAATAAGTGTATTGTAGTCTTTCACAACTTTATTCAAAATGTCAAACCCCTCTTTTAAAATAGAACAGCTTTATACATGTGGCTGAGCCTCTGCTGTGATAACATTGCACTAAATTGCTCGGGGCCTGATTAGCCCTTCTTAACTTCAATCTGACGATTTGGGCCAGCAACCTTTCATCTATTAATGGATGGCCTTTCATTCTGTATTTGAGTACCCTTCTCTACTGCAATGTGGCATGCACATATCCAGCAGACTAGCTTAAGTACTGCTTTGATCTGTCCACAATAAAGGAGTAGCTTAGGAATAATGGTCAGATCACCTCTTCAACCCTCTCTCATACACTCCCTGCAATATCACTGGCAATAGTCAATGAGCAAATTCATCGTATCAGTATTATTGGAAAGCATTGTACCAGGAGCAATAGTGGAAAAGGGCAACACTGAAAAGAGACCATTACTGTACTGAGTCAATGACCTGAGCATTATTGTGAGTTTAGGATTAGTTGAGTTCAGTGTTTCAGTGCTGAGTGTAAACAAAGGAGTGTCAGAAACATGTTCTTATGATGCAAGGTTGTAAGTCACCAGAAGAAGCTTTTGCTTCATGCCACACAAGAACAGCAAAGTTTTAGCTCTTGTTAGAAGCTTGACTCCAAAGATGGACTTGTCCCACTTATTGTGAAAGGCAGACTACAGAGAAGTGCTGTCATTTAGACCGTTTTCCTTGGCCGCCAATTCACTCAGCAGGGATAAGCCGCTTGCCAGAACAGATTATAGCAGGGATAGCGATTATACGTGCTATCAGAGATTCTGGTGTCCAGGTTAGAAAAATGATCTGATACGCTCCACTGCAGTCAACCAAACCTCACAATCCAAAAAACATGATGGACACTACAGTAATTACCCTTTGCTAGCATTGCTGTCAGCTCTATCATCAAATTACACACGCAGAACTATTCAACATTCATAAATGAACATATTGCTACTGTGTTTAAGTAAAATGCTAAACAAACACCAAAAGGACAAAAACAACATGTTCCATTGTTTGTCCAACTTGCAAATGCAGTGAAGTTATGTGTGACATAATTGGTGATCTTGACCTCAGACTTTTGATCAAAAGGAAAACACCCAGCATGATGTTAAGTGTTTTGACAATAACACCAACACTCACTGGTATCAGAAGCATTTGTAATGTGGGGGGACAAACTGTTGGGGGCATCTGAGGACCCTCCCCCAAAAAAGTTTGGATCCTGCATTCTGGTGTATTTTAATGGGTCATTAAACATCTATGTACCGGGTGGCAGTACCCTCTAAAACCTGTGCATATGTTGCAAGAAAGGTGTAGAAGAAGAAATCTACCGTAGAAGAAGAACTGTTTGATATCACACAACAAAAACAAATGGCTTTCTGCTCGCTCGGGGAATTTAATACATTTGTATCACATAAAAAACATTCCTCCATGCGTCGCGACGCCGTTTCCACGACCACAGCAGCGCAGACAGCTGCAGGCTCTGGCGTGAAGAGCGTGAAGGCTGTCGGTGAGGTCCACACCCGAGCTGTCAATCAATTTGGCGCGCGCGCTAGGCTTGCGGAGTTTCAAAAATTCGGAGGTGCGCGACACGCGCCAAACCAACGCGCGGGGCCAAAGCGCGGGGGCGTGGACTATGCGATTGCGTCTCTTTGGCCGCGCGCTCTCTCGCACCCTATGCGACGCGTCAACCATAAACCAGGCTTTAGTCAACGATTGTCTGTACTAGCGTAGCGCCAAACTAGTGTGCAACACAGAGGTGCCTCCCCCTGCCACATTCACAAAAACCCAGACAATATGAGCACCCTGACAAGCCAAATGACCTAGAGGAAACACTGCATGTGGTGTGGTGAGTTGTTGTAGTTAACCAGGAAAACCTGTAGTGGACTTTTAGTGATCTCCTATTAATTAAATGGAATTAATTCATTCACGAAAAAATAGAAATAGCGTTGGGTAATATTTCATAGTAATTATGTGCATGCGGGGGGGTCTAAATTTATAATTTTTAAACATGAGGGGCACTTGTCCCATTCACATATAATTGATGCAATGCCTATGCCAATATTTGACCTCTGATGAAAACTAGTGAGAAAAAAATAAAATAAAATATGGAAAGACACGCCAATCACTTAAAAATATATAGTTTGATCATTTTTCCCACTAACATTAAAACATGCCGCAAAACCAACTCAAACTACTACACTACCACCACCATGTTTCATAGCTGCAATAAAGTTCTTATGATAAACTAAACTCTGTTTTGGACTCATTCATCCAGAATACATTGTTTTAGGAAAGATTTACTGGTAGTTTAAGAGTGCAAAAGATTTGTTTCCAGACAGATGAAAGCATTTTTGTTTCCCACTTTCCTCTTTGTGGATTTTCTGTTAAACAACATGTGCAAGGCTTTTGTTGCTCTGGGTTCCTTTGTGACTTTGTAGACTATTTTATGCTTTGCAGTTTTAAGCAAACCTTACTGGTTGACCCTGTCCCGGAGAGCATCAGTGCTTTAGATTTTCTTTTTGGTCACGGTTGATTTGCTCAGGAATGAGTGGAGTCAGAACCCCTTGAAGGTTATTTTACAGTTTTGATTTGTTTTTACTCTGAGAAGCAACAACAGTTTTCTCCAAAACTTAGGCATCTTTGGTAGTAGTACAATGACTTCTCAAAAGTCAAATGAAAAAAAAAATGATTCAGTTATTTATTTTTACATCAAGTAATTAGATAATTTATGTACAGATGCTGCTGGCTTGATTAAGATTTAAGTCACATGGTTCAAAGTGTTACAACTTAGCATTTTTACCAAACTACATGTGCATAACTCACAATAAAGTTACTTCAAGTAGTTTTGCACTCCTCTGAACGGTCATGAGTGTGCTTAAACAACAACACACAGAGGCTGACAGTTTTGTAATGATCTACCTAAAACTACATACTAAGTATATAGTCCATGTCTTCTTTAGAGTAGTCATCTTTATTTTTTTATCAAAGCACCAACCTGAAGTCAACTGGATCATAAATGGACCTTGTTGCCTCTATTCTTTATCTTTTCTGAGTGAAATGTGCAGCAGCTATGCTGCTGAACACGCACCAAGTCACTGTTGTGAGGTATGCAGCCTGGGAAATGGATACAGAATAGATTTTTTAAACTATAGATGCTTAGTGTCACCTGAGGTTGGCAATGCGAGCACAGATAATAACCCAATCCAAGATCATAGTGGTCAGCTGCTGCATTTAGTTAACTGGGTTAGTTTTGTCTCCTGATTTTTGGCCATAATATTTCTAAAATGGTCAAAAACTTTTTTTTTTCTAAGTAAACCAAAGGATCTGTGAATAAACTCTGTATCTATTCCCCATCTATTCATTCTTCTAAAACCTTCCAAAATAATAAAATTAAAAAAAACAATAAATGCTCAACAAAGAATGGTTTTGCAGCTTCTGATCAATACACACTTGTTAAACTGCATTAACAAAGATGGCAAACCCTTCCTAGGTTTGATGATTGAATAATTTGAGTTTTCTGTTTGCTTTTTAACTGTATTTGAAATACAAGTGTTAGTTAAATGTGCAGATTTAAAATAGGCAACAACACAATAAGCTTTGGATGCCTTCTCATTTTGAAAACATGTAACATTTTATATTTAAAGATTACAAAATAATTAAAGAATTGCACAATAAAAAATTTTGATTGTTTAATTAAACCAGTCCCCAGTTTTAAAGTTGTGGCTGATCAAAGTGTAAAATGCATAAATCATCAGGTCGGAACAAATTTTTCCATGCCGTACACTTTCACAGGTGAAGAATGGTCGCATGTGTGTTCGTGAGCTGCGCTGCACTTTTAGAAACTTTAATTTCTCCCACACGTTCCATATCTAATCAGATCTGTGCTGAAGTGGAGGACACGCTCAGACAGCACAGGACACGTCCTGTGACTCATCGAGCGGGAGTACGAAAGAGTCGTGTGAGCAAACATATAGGCAGAGAGAGAAAAACAACAAAGGAAAAAAAAATCAAGGAAATGGACATACCTGTCTGCTGGAATGGCTCGACACCAGCAGCTAATGAACAGAGAGCTCAAACACAACCAATTAGCTTCAGTGCTTGTTAAAGCAGCCACTCAACGTGCTGGGTCAGGGTGGATCGGCCTTCCCTGACTGCCTCAGGACTATTGATATGGTTGATAAGGGCATTAACATTTTGAAAGAAATGCTTCCGATTTAACCAGTGTTCCATATTATTTACCAGTAAACCAGGGTAAAAAAAAAGCACTTAAGAATTTAAAAAATCTGCTTATTGTGACAAACTCACTTCATTAGAAAATAAATTCTGGGAGTAAGGATGGTAAAGCTCCACTGAGATGCAAATCCACAGAAAAAATGGCATAGCATCCCTTAAAGAAATGCGTACCGCCCACCACTTTGTATGTCAGCGGTTTAAACTAAGATTGATCATCTATGATTAGGCTTGTCGCAATAAACAATAAATCAAATAATCACATGATAATATGAAAATTATTGACCTCATTTTCATTTATCGACTTTATCGTTTCTTCGTGTCTCTATCTTTCTACTGAAGACACTGGAAGACAAAAGGCTAAACTGCAGTGCTCTTCACTGACCCCTCCTTTTCGCTTTAAAATCTGTTTTAACCATTCAAAATCACATTTTTGGATTGTTAAAAGCAGCTAAGCTGAGAAGCTAAGCTACGAGCTAATAGGCCGACCTCAGGGAAAAAAAACTCTGTCCTGTCAAAGCTCCAAAATTCATGGTTGAAACCCGTGCCTTCGTGTAAAAAAAAAAAAAGTTTTTCTCTGCAAAAAGAAGCTGAGAACTGGTTTACTGATTTTTTTTATTAAAAAGCTTTGTGTGAAAAATGCTATGCTAAAGAGCACAAATCACACAGAGCGTCCGTCATTTTGAGAACCGAAGCGAGACAGCCCATGTCACGTCAAGGGGCCTCCTTCCCATTTTTCTTAAAGAGGCACACTGCTCACTCCCTCACTATCCATCATTCAGTTCAAACAGTCTTATACTGTCATCCGGCGATAAAAAAAGGCACTTCACTAAAAACAAATTAACCAACATTTCTTCTTAAATTTGACAATAATTACTAATTATTGTCAAATTTCAAACAATATTATCATTTATCGCAGTAATTTCTGAGACAATGAATCACAGCAAAATTTGTTATCGTACAGGGTACACAGCAGTTTTAGTTCAGTCTTAAACAGCTATATTGTAAAACCTGTTAGCACTTGGAGTATGTGCTGAGGATAATGCTCTGCAACTACCATGTCACATCTTTGCTCAAGATTGGTACATTTTACAGAGTCAAAGTCAATTTTCTGGTGGCTGAGGTTGACTAGCTGCAGCCATCTTGGATTGACTCTGAAAAGTAATCAGTTGAAGAGGATTACTTTCACTGCTTCATTCAAATCTATGCAGTGGCTCATGAGATATTTTGCTAACACATCAGACAAATGCAGACCTGGCAAAGGGAGGAAAGGGGAGTGGTGTGATTCCACACGAGAGAATGATACGCATCTTTTTCT
>JBBPBX010002845.1:55623-80067 GCA_038048925.1 Garcialebias charrua | reverse complement strand
TTGATTTGTATTTCAATCTAAAATCAATGAATAATAAATAAATAAATAAATAAATAAATAAAAAATAAATAAATAATTTCAGCATGTTTCTTAGCTTTTTATGCATGGCTGAATAAAAACAAAATTTCTTTTTGTGGTATATTAGCCAGACAAAATCAGCGCCGGCGTTTTTAATTTATTTGTTTTATGCATTTGCAAAATGGGGTAAATTTGACTCCTCAAGTAGTGAGGCATTAAGGCATGAACTCCTCTCGCTGCAATCACAAAATCCTCACACTTCCAATTCTCTGAACCTTTTGTCATCATTAGCCCATCATGTCTAAATGTCAGGCAGTTCCACAATTATTTCCCACATCTTGACACAGAATTATACTGTATTCCTTGTTGTTTTTGCCCAAAGGAGAAACCAAGTGATTCATTTTGTCAGATTTTATTTTGAATTGTGGCACTTAAATGAATAAATCCAATGTTTCAAATGCAATACTATACCTCAGTAAATGTAAAAAAAAAAACTGAAATGATAACGTTTTTAGCCTTGTATTTTTAATATTCTTCTCAAAAACTATGCTGACACCTTGCATAAACTTTGCATTCTGACTGAGTTTTATGTGGTATATGAAAATGACAGATGTTTTAAATATGTCTGAATTATCATGACGTACACTTTTTTTCTCTGTTGCAGAACTTTTTAAACAGGAAAAAACCCTGTTGCACTTGGATAACATTAACCTGTCTCAACAGAAGCAGAATCCAGACTGATAAACAAAGAGAGTCATGGTGTTGTGGGAGAAATCCTGCATTGTGCCAAAGACGCTTTAACCAAATGAGTTGAATGGTTACAGTCATGCAGATATTTCACACTAATAAGACATAGGAGAGAATCACCCTGAACCACCTACTGTGGCTGAACAAGGGGGTCCCACAAGGGTCTATTTTAGGGCCCTTACTCTTTTTACTCTATAGTACTGGTACTCAAATCTGTGATCAGCTTAAAATCTTCTCCCATAATTTTGTGGTTTCCATTCCTTCTATTAAAACGTTGAATGGTGATATCATAGAAATTATAGATGCACAAATATCTTGGTATTTGGCTAGATAAAGATTTTAATTTTATATATCACTTTACATATCTAATAAAAAACCTAAAATTTACTTTGTGTTTTGTATAGACTAAAATCATGTAAATCACGTGTTTCTATTTCTTCCCATAAGAGGCTTGTAACAAGTTTGTTTTTATCACAGCTGGACTACAGAGACACAATCTATAGATTTGCCTCCCCTAACTGGAGCCCATTTACCATGCTTCTCTGAGGTATATACCAGGTTCACCCTTTATGACTCACCATTGTACTTTATTTACCTTTACTGGACTTACTTCATTCAATATTCAAAGGATAAAGCTTTGGTATATTTTCATATACAAAGCCATTTTAGGAAAATTACCAGCATACATCATCTCCCAAGTTCATTTCACTACAGGACACACAGGGCTAGTAGCTGGCTGCAGTTTTTGGTACCCTTTTTGCGCACAGAGTCAGGAAAGATGACTTTGTCCTATTTCAGCCAGTGGCCTTGGAATGATCTGTGGCTTAAGTTGAGGTTGGAGTCTTTTATCTAGTTTTAAACATAAACGGTCTGTGGTTTTAGTCACATCTTGTACCTGTTATGTTTAAGTGTCTTAAATTGTGATAAAAAATAAAAATAAAATAAAAACTCGCATTATTTTATGTCTTATTACCGGATATTTTGTGTATCTTATACACGTTGATTGGATACTTTCTGGTAACCAGCGGAGAACAAGGTCAGTTCTCTGGGTAGTTGTTTTAAATCAAAGTAATACAAAATGTGTTACATATTGATGAGCGCCCCCCTTTTTGAGAAAGTGGATGAAGTTGATTTTACAGCTGGTGTCAGAAGTTTCCATCCACTCATTATAAGCACGATTTTTGTATTAAAATATCTGAACCTTTTTTCAAGTGAGGGAAAGTTTGACAACATACAATCATGGGAACAAAGACAGCCCTTCTTCTTAGTCAGTGCTTAATAAATGTGTTGGGGCAACTTTCAGCTACTGCCATGTCACATTTTAACTTGTTATCTGAAAGACTGACAGTTATAGACATTTTTTCATCAACCAGTTTTAGATGTACACCCAATGATTTCTTTCTGAAAGTTTTTTAATTAATTAAATATTTTGCTAATTTTACAAACACACACATAAAGGCAAATACAGGTAGTCCTCGACTTACGGCGGTCTCGACTTATGGCGATTCAATGTTACAAATGTATCTCATTAACAAAAAAAATTAAAAATTTTTTTTGAAAAATCTTATTTTATGTGTTTAAATGTTCTTGATTTTATGTGTACAGCACTTTGTTGCAGTTGTGGTTGTTTTAAATGGCTTTACAAATAAATAATAATAATAATTATTATTGTATTATTATTTTGAAGCCGATTACGCAATTTTCGGCAGTGTTTGGCTGTTTTCGGCAGTGTTCGGCTGTTTTCGGCAGTGTTCGGCATGTTTTCGGCAGTGTTCGGCATGTTTTCTGCAGTGTTCGGCAGTTTTCGGTTAGCTTCGGTTAGCTCCAGCTTCGACAGCCGGCTTTGGACGGACCGTGTGTCCGATCAGAGGTTGCTTCGCTTGGATAAATGAGCTGGAAATGCTCGGTGAACTCTGTGGACGTCTCAGGCAGACGAACGGCTTGGCGGCCTGGATGTTGGTGGGACCTGGAGCTAACATGCTAAAACGCGGACGAACGGCTTCACCAGCTCCCAGTAAGAAATTAACTACCGGTACTTATTTTTTTCTTCATTATGGCTCCAAATGTACTGTATGTGTTTTTGATAATCATGCAGGGTACTGTGTTAGGATAGGCGAAGTGCTTGGTAACTGTACAGTACCGTACATGTACGTGTATAAGTGGCGGCTAGTGTGTACTTCCGACTTACAGCGATTTTTGTGTTACGAACGGACGTAGGAAGGAACTCGTTCGTAAGTCAGCGAGTACCTGTACATTATTGCCTTTGCTTTCAGTAAGCTATAAAAGTCATTGAAGGTCTTTGTTACATAAGCATTCCACCCTGGAAAAAGAATGATTCAAATCAATCGTTAATGGTCCAAATCAATCAGACCTTCATGTCCAGGATGAGAGGATGGAAACTTTCAACTGTGGTTTTTATCATTTGCAAACTCATCTGTTGTATCAGAACCATGACGATGAGAGACATCTGATCAATCCAGATGAATGGTGTTGCAGACAGAGCTGAGGTTGCACCATGAGGAAGGCCCAGTAACTTCCTGCATCGTGACTGTCGCTCGGCTCTTTTGGGCAGGTTACTCAGGAGCCTGATGTATGCAAAGCCAGGATCACGACTGCTGCTCAACCGAAGAGCTCTCTTGTGTGGTTTTCCTTTGAATGGTGCAGCGCTGCAGGTCATGCCGCTGTGTGGTGTGTGAGAGGGCCAAGATGTGTGTGATCAAACGTTCTTGGGGCTGCATCAAAGGGGGTTGGTGATCGAGTGGGGAGGGGGTGTCAAGCTCCTGTGCGGCTATATAAAGTTGATATTTTTAACATTTATTTTTGTGTGTGGAGTTAAATCGGTGCCGCCTCACTGGGTGAGGGAACACATTTGTGCAAATTCCCAAATCAGCTATTCTAGTCGACGAGCCGCAATGGTCCCAGGTTTTTGGGTAAATGTGGGGGTCGATCGGACAGTTGGAGAGAAAAAATAATAATTCAGACAGGCAGACAAAAAGTGGAGAGGTGTCTCTTGACAACAGAGCTGTTATGCTGTCAGCACTTGACTCCTACACTAAGCTGCAATAATACACCTCTCCTCCTCTCTTTACTGCCTCACTGGAATGTAATCAACTCGAAGTCGGGTCAGGCTGAAGGTTCTCACACTCCCTCACTGTTGGGTTTTATGCATCGTGCCTCCAAAAAGCTGCAACAATTCACAAATGAAAGGACCAGGAAATATTGTGTTTATATTAAAAGCATGAATGCGTTTAGGAGAACAAACATCTCACAATGCCGCTGTCTTTACTCGCTCTACTCTTCATTTTTGTGTTTGCATTTGTTTCTACAGTTACATTTTTCTTTGTCTTTCTCCCCATGGAAACCGCACCTGGACCAGCCATTTTGTGTTTGTCTTAATTGCCTTCCTGTCCTCTCTTTCTCCAGCTAGTCAAGGCAGATGACTGCCCATCCTGAGTCGGGTTCTGCTGGACTTTCTTCATGTTAAAAAGTATTTTTTCCTTCCCACTGTCACCCCACTGCTGCTTAGGATGGGAGAATAAGAAAGTTCATGTTCAATAATCCAGGTACCAAATCCAATAATTCTCAGTTGGGTCATCTGGACAGTTTCTTTTTTATAAAAATGTTTCACCCTCCATCCAGAGGGCATCATCAGTCAGAGGAGTTCAACAAACTGTTCCCCCACCAAGCAGTAAACAACTTAAGTGGACCAACGAGTTTGCTGGAGCCAATATGGTTTCTGGGGACCGTCTTGTCCCTCATTGACTCCTCCCAGGCCGGCAGCCCCAGCCAAAGTGGTTCAAGACAAGAAAGTTCATGCTCAATCATCCAGGTACAAAATTCAATAATTCTCAGTCGGGTCATCTGGACAGTTTCCTTTTTATAGAAACGTTTCACCCTCCATCTGGAGGGCATCATCAGTCAGAGGAGTACCTGAATTATTGAGCATGAACTTTCTTGTCTTGAACCACTTTGGCGGCAATCTGCCTGCATGGGAGGAATTGACGAGGGACAGGATGGCAACATCTTACAGGCAGCATTTAGCGTTGGAGTCTCCAAAATGTCTTGAAATGTTTGTAGGGGTTCTCAATGTCCTCGCTGGAGGCCTTGCTAGATTGGCTGTGTCATAAAATTTGCTAAATATTTTCATAAAATTGTCTCAGAGTCATCGCCAGGGTCTCAATCGCTCCTCACTTTCGATCCAGTGAGTCAGAAAGTTTGAGAAGTTACTTCAACTAGTTGCCAACAGTCGCGGCAAAGTCAGACTTTAAACTTTATTGAGGTTAAAGTTGAGGAGGAAAATTAACACAAAAACAGAATCTAAAAGACCTGAAAGAAAAAAGATGAAGAAATCAATTCCCTAAATTGGCCTTGGGTTGAATAGAATAGAATAGAATAGAACTTTATTGACATTGCCATTGCACCAGGGCACAATACAACGTGATTGAATTACGCACATCCGTCTTAAGACAGGGTGAGTGCACAAAGCCGCAGCAGTAATTAAGCCGCGCCGCCACAATCTTGGTTACAGGTGTGAAAACAAAACAGGGAGAAACCATGAGGGTAATAAGTGGTATTACAAAAAAGATATATCACATGTTGTCTTACAGGACACCAAATGAGACATCAAAAAACTCTACCAGCAAGCAACAGTTAAGACAAATCACATTTGCATTTGAGATTGAAGCAGTGAGTTTGTCCATGAGCTCTGTTCAAATTTAGCCACAGTTCTGCAGATGGGACCAGCCAGCATTATTTGTCTGAGAGCACACAAAAAGTTATCCGGGGAGGGAGGGGGGTTGCAACAGTAGGTTTCAGTCTTCAATTGCTCAGACTTAGGAGAAATTTGTAGTCAGCCTGTCCAAGGTTGCTTGGGAAGTCCGATTAGATATAGCATGATTTATCTTCAGGTCAGGCTCACAGTGTACTTTCCTGTAGCCTTGAGTCCAGAGGGACATACGAAATCCAATACACTCCAAATTATGGGAAGCTTTCACCAACCAGAGCTATGAGTCCGCCTACCCCAGATGTGACCCCCCTGGCTGCGTACAAGTCCCAAACCTTACCGGTGGTCTGCGGTCCTCAGTGGCCGCCTCCACTTTGCGGTTCAGCTCATAAAGCAGCCGATTCATGGAGGTCACAGCTCGGATCACATTCTCGTTTTGAGAAGGAAGCTTTGTCAGGGCATTGATCGCCGTGGAAGTCTTCCTGATTTTCCAGTAGAAGAGAACTCCACACAAGCCAAAAAGCAGAGCACCTGCTATCATAAATCCAACTATGAATAAATCTTCCACATCTTCGACAGATAGAAAAGTCAGGCATAACATCTTCCACTCTCCCCAGGAATCCATGATATATCCAGCTGGATACATCTGCGATGGGCAAGCCGGTTCCCTCGGACCTGATCGTTTTGTAGAAAAAGTCTTATCAATAGAGTTGATAGCCCACGAAACCAGATCCATCTTCAATTTGCATTAGAGTGAGCACTAAAAAACTGCAGACAAAGACAAAGTACCCAAGCAGGGAGAGGAAAGTTGTGGAGGGAGAGACACGAGCTGCTGCTCCGATCAGTGCGCAGGAGGAAAAAAAGTATTTCACTCCTAACCCTGTCACTTCCTATTGCATCATTTTTATATTTATTTATTTGGATGATTTACTGGAAAATGTTTGATCTCAGTGACTATAGGCGTCCTGCACATTTAGTTTTACCTTAAGATTCAGAAAACTAGATTTTTCTTGCCGATTCTACTCACTGAATCTGCTGGTGAAGATTATCAGTCGTCCAGGACATGATAAATCAAAAAGGCGTTCAATACAAGATCAACTGGACTTTATTTGTAACAGTTACAAATAAAGTCCAGTTGATCTTGTTTTGAACGCCTTTTTGATTTACTCACTGAATCGTTCTGATGAAATTGATCTAATATCAAGGAAACGCCCACAATTGAATCAGCACCAAGAAACCTGCGACCAATAGAATCATCTCCTCAGTGTTTTCTGTCAATAAAACACCTGTTTACATTTTCAACCACTTCTTGCTCAGATTATTCCATCCATCCATTTTCTTCCGCTTATCCGGGGTCGGGTCGCAGGGGTAGCAGCCTAAGTAAGAAGGCCCAGACTTCCCTCTCCCCAGCCACTTGGACCAGCTCCTCTGGGGAAATCCTAAGGCGTTCCCAGTCCAGCCGAGAAACATAGTCCCTCCAGCGTGTCCTGGGTCTTCCTCTGGGTCTCCTCCCGGTGGGACATGCCCGGAAAACCTCACCAGGGAGGCATCCAGGAGGCATCCTAACCAGATGCCCGAGCCACCTCAACTGGCTCCTCTCGATGTGGAGAAGCAGCGGCTCTACTCTGAGTCCCTCCCGGATGACCGAGCTTCTCACCCTTTCTCACCCTATCTCTAAGGGAGAGTCCAGACACCCTGCGGAGAAAACTCATTTCAGCCGCTTGTATCCGAGATCTCGTTCTTCCGGTCACAACTCAAAGCTCATGACCATGGATGAGGATAGGAACGTAGATTCGATCTGTAAATTGAGAGCTTTGCCTTTTGACTCAGCTCTCTCTTCACCACGACAGACCGGTACAGCGCCTGCTTCAATTCGGACGCTGCACCTATCCGCCTATCGATCTCACGCTCCAGTTTTCCCTCATTCGTGAACAAGACCCTGAGATACTTAAACTCCTCCACTTGGGGCAGGACCTCCTCCCCGACCCGGAGAGGGCACTCTACCCTTTTCCGGCTCAAGACCATGGCCTCGGATTTGGAGGAACTGATCCTCATCCCGGCCGTATCACACTCGGCTGCAAACCGCTCCAGTGAAAGTTGTAGATCACGACCTGATGAAGCCAATAGGACCACATCATCTGCAAAAAACAGAGAAGCGATTCTAAGGCCACCAAAACGGATCCTCTCAACACCTTGGCTGCGCCTAGAAATTCTGTCCATAAAAGTTATGAACAGAATCGGTGACAAAGGGCAACCTTGGCGGAGTCCAACTCTCACTGGAAACGAGCCTGACTTACTGCCGGCAATGCGGACCAAGCTCTGACACCGGTCGTACAGGGACCTAACAGCCCGTATCAAAGGGCCTGGTACCCCATACTCCCGGAGTACCCCCCACAGGGCCCCTCGAGGGACGCGGTCGAATGCCTTCTCCAAGTCTACAAAGCACATGTAAACTGGTTGGGCAAACTCCCACGCACCCTCCAGGACCATGCTGAGGGTGTAAAGCTGGTCCAGTTTTCCACGACCAGGACGAAAACCACACTGCTCCTCCTGAATCTGAAGTTCGACTATCTGACGGACCCTCCTCTCCAGAACCCCTGAATAGACCTTACCAGGGAGGCTGAAGAGTGTGATCCCCCTATAGTTGGAACACACTCTACGGTCCCTCTTTTTGAATAGGGGAACCACCACCCCAGTCTGCCAATCCAGGGGAACTGCCCCGATGTCCACGCATTATTGCAGAGTCACGTAAGCCAACACAACCCCACGACATCCAGAGCCCTAAGGAACTCCGGATGAATCTCATCCACCCCCGGAGCCCTGCCACCGTGGATCTTTTTAACCACCTTGGTGACCTCAGCACCAGAGATTGGAGAGCCCGACCCAAAATCCCCAGGCTCCGCTTCCTCAGTGGAAGACATGCCAGTGGGATTGAGGAGGTCTTCGAAGTATTCTGCCCACCGATTCACAACATCCCGAGTTGAGGTCAACAGCACGCCACCTCCACTATAAATAGTGTTGGTGGCGTACCGCTTCCCCCCCCCCCTGAGATGCCGGATGGTGGATCAGAATCGCCTCGAAGCTGTATGGAAGTTATTCTCCATGGCCTCTCCGAACTCCTCCCATGCCCAAGTTTTTGCCTCAGCAACCACCCGAGCCGCATGCCGCTTGGACTGCCGGTACCTATCAGCTGCTTCCGGGGTCCCACAGGCCAAAAAGGCCCAATAGGACTCCTTCTTCAGCCTGACAGCATCCCTCACCGCCAGTGTCCACCACCGGGTTCGAGGGTTGCCACCACGACAGGCACCAACAACCTTGCGGCCACAGCTCCGATAAGCTGCCTCGACAATAGAGGCGCGGAACATGGCCCACTCGGACTCAATGTCCCCCGCCTCCCTCGGAACGTGTTCAAAGCTCTCCCGGAGGTGGGAGTTAAAGCTCCGTCTTACGGGAGACTCTGCCAGATGTTCCCAGCAGACCCTCACAATACGTTTGGGTCTGCCAGGTCTGACCGGCATCCTCCCCCACCATCGGAGCCAACTCACCACCAGGTAGTGGTCAGTTGACAGCTCCGCCCCTCTCTTCACCCGAGTGTCCAAGACATGCGGCCGCAGATCAGATGAGACGACAACAAAGTCGATCATCGAACTGCGACCTAGGGTGTCCTGGTGCCAAGAGCACATATGGACACCCTTATGCTTGAACATGGTGTTCGTTATGGACAATCCATGACGAGCACAGAAGTCCAATAACAGAACACCACTCGGGTTCAGATCAGGGGGGCCGTTCCTCCCAACCACACCCCTCCAGGTCTCACTGTCATTGCCCACGTGAGCATTGAAGTCCCCCAGTAGAACAAGGGAGTCCCCAGGAGGCGCAGTCTCCAATACCCCCTCTAAGGACTCCAAAAAGGGTGGGTAATCTGAGCTGCCATTTGGCGCATAGGCACAAACAACAGTCAGGGCCCATCCCCCCACATGTAGGCGAAAGGAGGCTACCCACTCATTCACCGGGGTGAACCCCAACGTACAGGCACAAAGATGAGAGGCAACAAGTATGCCCACTCCTGCTCGGCACCTCTTACCAGGGGCAACTCTAGAATGGAAGAGTGTCCAACTCCTCTCAAGGAAACTGGTTCCAGAGCCAGAGCCATGCGTTGAGGTGAGTCTGACTATTTCTAGCCGGAACCTCTCAACCTCACACACTAGCTCAGGCTCCTTCCCCACCAGAGAGGTGACATTCCATGTCCCAATGGCCAGCTTCTGTAGCCAAGGATCAGACTGCCAAGGTCCCCGCCCTCGGCCACCACCCATCCCACATTGCACCCGATCCCTTTGGCCCCTCCCACAGGTGGTGAGCCCATGGGAAGGAGGACCCACGTCTCCTCTTCGGGCTGTGCCCGGCCAGGCTCCATGGGTAAAAGCCCGGCCACCAGGCACTCGCTAGCGTGCCCCACCTCCGGGCCGGGCTCCAGAATGGGGCCCTGGTGACCCGCATCCGGGCGAGGGAACATTGACTCCATTTATTTTGTTCATCATAAGGGGTCTTTGGGCTGCACTTTGTCTTGTCCCTCACTTATGACCTGTCTGCCTTGGGTGACCCTACTAGGGTCATGAAGCCCCTGACAGCATAGCTCTTATGCTGAATCCTCACCAAACGCTTTTTGCGCAGCCGAAGCAGCCACTTTACATTGAAAGTCTATGTGGCCGCGCATCTTGGAGCAGTGGGGCGTGACGCGGCGCGTCTTCAGCATTTCAAGCAGCGCAGCAGCACCTGGCAGTCCCTTTTCACGCACGCGCGCAGCCGAGCAGCCGAGCAGCAGGAAGCCAGAATATTCTTGCTTCTGCTGCTCGTAGCGTCGCAGCAACCACTCGGGAGAGACTCTGCTATTGTGATGACGCAACGACGACGGGACTTTCTGTGGACGAAAACAGCCTCCGGTAGGAAAACCTGGCATTTTTAAAGTTGCTGCTGTCCACTCGAGCGTACATCACCCCAAACATTAAAAAAACGTTTTAATCTCAACAAAGACTTTTGGAGCTGCAGTTCGGCTCGTAGAAAACCCACTCAAGTGTTAACGAGGCTCACGTACAGCTGATTTTATCTTCCCAGTGTACATAAAATCAACATGGATCTGACCGGGAAGGGAGCCACACGCTCCTCCCACTGCGCGTCTGCAGACATGTTCGGTGGGGACAGACATCTGTTGACAAGCAGCAAACACAGAGCATTGGGAGCATTTTGATGCGTTTGGTGAGGATGAGGCATTAGGATCATTGGGACACTCAAACCCCTCCACCAGGGTAAGGTGGCAGCCCAGGGAGGAGAATCAGATTTTTTTTATTTATTATTATTTTAGTTTAGTTTTGGAAGTGGGTAAAGATGGATGGATGGTTATTTTTGCTTCACCAGACTTCAGCTGAAGTTTCTCCGCTTGAAGTGACTCGCGGACATTTTTATTTTTTCCTCTGAGGACAGCTGCGTCCTGATGCAGTGAAAGTGAAGCCGAAGCTACGAGCTCCAACTCTTAACTCTAAAAGAAAAAGACAGATAAACCGGAGGCACATTCTTATCTGCTGGTTGAGTCCATCTGTGTTAACGACCAAACTGAATTCTTCTCCGGCTATTTTGGACCGTGACGTCCTGCCGGAATCAAAGCGCTCCCCGCACACCCCCACGGTTGTCATGACACCCCCATACCTGACATTGTCATGACGCTGGATGTAGATCTTGTGAAAGATCCTCTCAGGAGGCTTCAGGAAGTCCTCCTTCATCTCCATGGCAACGTTTCTGGGGAGCAGGCTCATTAGCAGACGCTCCTGAGGAGGGAGACGTTAAGACAGAGGAGGAGGCAGAGTTAGGACTTTAGACTCTGCTGAATGGGAAACATGGCCTCTTCACTGTCAACATGGACATTTTTGATTTAAAATGTGAGAAAATAAAAGCAGAATTTCATCAGCTGTATCATAAAACTTATTTTTTTTCTGTAATTATACCTACTGTATTTGCCGGCGTATAAGTCACAGTTTTTTTGCACAGATTTGTTAGTCCTGCGACTTTTATGTTTTTTTCCTCCCATATTCATAACGCAATTTTTGACTAAAAAATTAAATTAAATTTTGAAGGCCTGCAACAGCGAGTCCTTCACTCAGCTGGTGCAGGCGGAGGAATGATGGAGAGCTTGCGGCTCCAGCCACAATGGATGAATGAATGGATGGATGGTTGAATGGACTGATGGATGGATGGCGCCACGCTGCCCAGTCAAAATGAAGCTGTTTTGATCAATAAATAAATGCATAATAAACACGACAGGTCAGCGGTGACGCATAATAAATGCTACTTATAATAATAGCTTATGCCAAATTAACATGTTTTTTCCTCTTCATGTTGCTTTTTTGACTGATGCGACTTAAACTCCGGAGCGACTTATATGCTGGAAAATACGGTAAATCAAACAACTGCACTTTCTAGGTTTAGAAAGGTTTTTCCTTCTTCAAACTTCTGGTGTTATTCTAAACAAAAACAACAACAACAAAACATTTTAAACCCTGTTGTTTTGTTGGTTCACGCATTTCTCATGCCCAAAACAGGAAATCACAACTTGTCTCTTTTTAGAAGAAAAAATAGTTTTGGCTCTAACCATGATCAACTGGGTAAAAAAAAACAACAACAAAAACCTGTAACTAATCATAAACAACAAATATCCTAATGATGAGGCTGCGCAAACAAATTGATCACCTGTTCACTATTATTAAGCATCAATTACATTTTGTGGCTCTTATTTAAAAGTGTGACCTGTTTTTGTTACTTTAACTAGCATTGGGTCATCTAATGTTTTTAGATGCTTCAAACCAACAATCTGGCATATTTTAATGAGATTGTTGTGTCATAAAATATTTTATACCTGGGTGTTCAGAAAAGGAGGTCATTTGTTCTCAAAGTGGAATACAAAGGTAATGTAACAGTTTCCTGGTCTCAAACTGTTAAATCTTCTTAAGGACAGTGGCTTTTATCCTTATTAAACCGTTGAGAATAAATGTTGTCCCAATGTGAAATTGTTATTTAATGAGGAAATAAACCTCCCTAAGCTGTAAAAGAGTTGTAATAAAAATATGCTGCTGTTGATTCTCCGTCATTCAGAACGTTCACATGAACCAAATCAAAAGCAACTTGACCTTTTCTTAATTCTTGAAGATGTTTTTTGCTTATTTGTCAAACCCTCTGCAGATTACATAAGAAGAGGCAAATTATTTCTTAATAATTCATGATCACCCCTAAATTGAATTCATTTGATATTATTTCTATCTTAACATGTGATTCTTGACCTGCCATTGTGTATCTTCTTCTTCTTTCGGCTTTTCCCTTTTCAGGGGTCGCCACAGCGAGTCATCCTCCTCCACCTCACTCTGTCCTCTGCATCCTCTGTCCTCACTCCAACTACCTCCATGTCCTCTCTAACTGCATCCATATATCTCCTCTTTGGTCTCCCTCTTTGTCTTTTTCCTGGCAGCTGCATTTCTAACATCCTTCTACCAATATACCCACTGTCCCTCCTCTGGACATGTCCAAACCATCTCAGTCTGGCCTCCCTAACTTTATCTCCCAGTTGTTTAACATGTGCTGTACCTCTGATGATCTCATTCCTGATCTTATCCATCCTTGTCACTCCTAAGGAGAACCTCAGCATCTTCATTTCTGCTACTTCCAGTTCTTTCTCCTGTCTTTTTGTCAATGCCACTGTCTCCAGACCATACAACATAGCTGGTCTCACCACTGTCTTGTAAACTTTTCCTTTGACCTTTGCTGACACCTTTTTGTCACAAATCACTCCTGAAACTTTTCTCCATCCACTCCATCCTGCCTGGACTCTCTTTTTCACCTCTTTACCACATTCCCCATTTTCCTGTACAGTGGACCCCAAGTACTTGAAGTCCTGCACCTTTGTGACCTCTGCTCCTTGTAGCCTCACTGTTCCACTGGCCTCCCTCTCATTCACACACATGTACTCTGTCTTACTACGACTGACTTTCATTCCTCTTCTTTCAAGAGCATACCTCCACCTCTCCAAGTTCTCTTCCACTTGTTCCCTGTTCTCACCACAGATCACAATGTCATCTGCAAACATCATAGTCCATGGGGATTCCTGCCTGACCTCATCTGTTAGTCGGTCCATCACCAGAGCAAACAAGAAGGGGCTCAGAGCCGATCCTTGATGCAATCCCACCTCCACCTTGAAGGTATCTGTCACACCCACAGCACATCTCACCACTGTCCTGCTGTCCTCATACATGTCCTGTACCAGTCTAACATACTTTTCTGCCACTCCAGATTTCCTCATGCAATACCACACCTCTTCTCTTGGTACCCTGTCATATGCTTTTTCTAAATCCACAAACACACAATGGAGTTCTTTCTGACCCTCTCTGTACTTCTCTATCAACATCCTCAAAGCAAAGATGGCATCTGTGGTGCTCTTTCTTGGCATGAAACCATACTGCTGCTCACAGATAGTTACATCTTGTCTAAGTCTTGCTTCCACAACTCTCTCCCAGATCTTCATTGTGTGGCTCATCAACTTAATTCCCCTGTAGTTGCTACAACTCTGTACATCACCCTTGTTCTTAAAAATGGGAACCAGCACACTTCTTCTCCATTCTTCAGGCATTTTCTCACCCTCAAATATTCCATTAAATATTTGAGTCAAAAACCTCACTGCCATCTCTCCAAGACATTTCCAAACCTCCACTGGTATGTCATCAGGTCCTACTGCCTTCCCCTTCTTCATTCTTTTCAGAGCTTTCCGGACTTCACCCTCACTAATCTTTCCCACTTCCTGGTCCACAGTTTCTATTACCTCCACTCTTCTTTCTCTTTCATTCTCTTCATTCATTAGCTCCTCAAAGTAATCCTTCCATCTTCCCATCACACTCTCCTCACTTGTTAGAACATTCCCATTCCCATCTTTAATAAGCCTAACCTGCTGCACATCCTTTCCAGCCTGATCCCTCTGTCTTGCCAATCGGTACAAGTCCTTCTCGCCCTCTTTAGTGTCCAGTCTCCCATATAACTCATTGTACGCCCTCTGCTTTGCCTTAGCTACTTCCCTCTTTGCTCTATGTCCCATCTCCTTATATTCCTGTCTCCTCTCTTCAGTCCTCTCACTGTCATATTTCTTCTTGGCTAATCTCTTTCTTTGAATGGCGTCCTGCACTTCACTATTCCACCACCAGGTTTCCTTATCATCCATTCTCTGTCCAGATGACACACCAAGTACCTTCCTACCTGTCTCTCTAATTACTGTTGCTGTAGTAGCCCAGTCACTTGGAAGCTCTTTCTTACCACCCAGAGCCTTTAACAGCTCGTCTCTGAATTTCTCACAACATTCTTCCTTCTTTAGCTTCCACCATTTGGTCTTCTTTTCTAAATTTATCTTTCTCCTCCCCATCACATCCAACCTGTGGAGCATAACCACTTACTATGTTTAGCATCAGACCTTCTACTTCTACCTTTAGACACATCACCCTATCTGACACTCTCTTCACCTCTACTACATTCTTTGCCAACTCCTCCTTCAGGACCACCCCTACTCCATTTCTCTTTCTATCCACACCATGGTAAAACAGTTTGAACCCTGCTCCAATACTGCGAGCCTTGCTGCCCTTCCACTTGGTCTCTTGGACACATAAAACATCTACCTTTCTTCTCTGCATCATGTCAGCCAGCTCTCTACCTTTGCCTGTCATTGTCCCCACATTTAGAGTTGCAACCCTCAGTCCTACATTCTTCACTTTCCTCCTCTCCCTCTGTCTCCTGACACGTTTTCCTCCTCGGCGTCTTCGACTAACAGTAGTACAATTTCCGCCGGCACCCTGTTTGTCAACAGCACCGGTGGCGGACGTTGTTAACCCGGGCCTCGACCGATCCGGTATGGTTTCACTTTGATGAACTCGCATTATGGTTTTGGCAAGTGTTTTACGTCGGATGCCATTCCTGACACAACCCTCACCATTTACCCGGGCTTGGGACCGGCACAAGAGATACACTGGCTTGTGCTCCCTAGTGGCTGCCATTGTGTATCTATTCCTCTCAAATCCAGCTGGACGAAGCAGATGGCCCCTTGTCCTGAGCCTGGTTCTGCCAAAGGTTTCTTCCTCATGAGGGAGTTTTTCCTTTCCACTTCATGCTTGCTCAAGATGAGAGTTCTGTGATGGAGTTAAAGTCAAAGCAGTCTGCTCCTCACATAAATAATGTTAAATTATTATTTTATATGAAAGACGACTTCTGTTGTGACTTGCTACAGAAATAAACTGCTGAACTGAATTGAATTTTATTTTTGGATCATCTGAATGTTTGACCTGAAATATCCTGAAGGAATGCTGGGCCCTGCCTTAAACAACGCTGTGGAGGGGTGGGAGGAGGAGTGATTTGAATGTGAGTTCAACAACTCACACAATCAAAACATCCATCCATTCATTCCCTTCCGCTTGCTCCAAAGTCGTATCCCGGGTGCAACCAGTGGCTTCGAATATTATCAGTCCATTAAATGGCCGTTATTAGTTATCATCCCCATAGGGTGCATTCAGACTGTCCCTCCTAGTATGTTTAAAGGCATGTTCTTATCGCTGATAATGTGCAGCTTCGCCCACATCTAAAATCGGAAGTTTTTTTTAAATAGCTTTATTTAATCCTTTTCCTAAACCTAACCTTACACCTGACCCAGAGCGATGACCCTAAATTAACTCCCTGACTCTATTGACCCTAAGTTGTTATACAATACAATTATACTCCCACACTTAATTTACTGTATAGATGTTTGGGGTACAGCGTGCAAAACTGTAACTAAGCCTATTTTTATTTTACAGAAGAGAGCCACCGTATAAGAATTATTACAAGAAAACGTTACTGCCATCCATCAAATGTTTTGTTTTACAAATTGAAGTTGCTGAAGTTTTATGATTTGGTTGACTATAATATTCTTTTAGTATTGTACAAAGCTCAGAACTTCACATTACCCTCAAATATCCAAACGCTTTTTGCAAAAAGGACTAGTACTTACAATCTCAAGGGAACAGATATTTTTGTTATGCCTCAATATAGAACTAGTTTAAAGAGTAGGTCTACTTTAATACAGGGAATAGGATTGTGGAATGGTTTGGAAACTGATACTAAAATAGCAAAGTCAATATCTATATTTAAGAAAATGATTAAAACAAAATTTCTGAACAAATATTCATAAATTGGTTTATATCCAAATTACTATACTGTATATGGTATTATGTGAGAAGTCATTTATTATCTTGTGTTTTTTTTAATATGTGATTGCTGTTTGAATTGATTATTTGAATTAATTTTGTTTGAAGAAGGGGCAGATATAATATTTTTTCTTCTTCTGCCTCCTTTCATTTCCTGTATTGTTTTTATTTTTTATTTTTATGTGGGTTTGTAAATAATTTTCTTGTTTTTTTATTTGAAATGAATAAATTAAAAAAATAAAATAAAATAATCCCCTGACCCTATTGACCCTAAATTAACCCCCTGACCGTATTGTCAGCGATAAGAATGTACCTTTAAACCTACTAGGAGGCACAGGAGGGGCATTCTGAGTGTAACCTATGGGGATGATAACAAGTAAGAACGGACATTTAACGGCTGACAACATTCCAAGTGAAGCAGGTGGGGCAGCAGGGAGGCCCAGACATCTCTTTCCACAGCCACCTCTTCCAGCTCTTCTGGAGGGACCCCAAGCCGTTCCCAGGCCAACTGAGAGACATAGTTTGTCCTGAGTGTTCCCTGAGGTCTCCTCCCAGTCGGCATGAGACCTGAAGGCATGCCCGATAATTAAAACGTTAATTAATTTGGAGCTCTGCTTGAACCTTTAAAAGCTCCTCAGATACGAAACAACACGTCTTCAGGAAGCAAAGTCAAGCTTGGATTCTCAGCTTGATTCCAAAATGTCCAAATGACCCATTCAAAGAAAAAAAAACTAGAAATCATAATTTTCCCACTGACACACAGTGGGGGCTTGTTCTGCAGAATGAGTCTCAACAGATGAGCTCTTGTTTTGTGGAAGGTCTCAGCTGCAGCAGCGTGAAGTGCACTCCAAACTCTCCCAGGGTGTCAGCTGGTTGTAAACGCACAACGAATCAGCTGATGGCCGCGCTGAACAGCTGCTAAGAGGCAGCGTTACACGTCCATTCACTAAACTGTGAGTGGAACAAAAAGACAGACGCTGGAGAGCAACAGCTGTCTCACTGAGTGGGAAAAGTCTGAACGCTGATGCTCCAACACGCGTTTGGTGCGCAGGTCTTGTATTTTTCAAACATGGCAGACAGACGACTCATCAGGTTAAAGTGGGGTTACTCAGATTAACTCAAGAGTTAGTTTACATATATATGTAATTTGTCTTTCTCAACAGGTATTTTCCCTGATAATATGAACGTAGCTAAGGTTGTCCCTATTTTTAAAAATGGTGATAAATCTGTATTCAATAATTATAGACCAATTTCCTTATTACCACAATTCTCAAAAATTCGTGAAAAATTATTTGTGATCAGATTAGACAGATTTCTTAACGATCATAACTTTTTAAGTGACAGCCAATATGGTTTTAGATCGAAAACGTCTACTTCCATGGCTCTTATGGACTTGACTGAACAAATTTCCACAGCTGTTGATCAAAAACAATATTGTGTAAGTTTGTTTGTTGATTTAAAAAAAGCTTTAGACACAGTTGATCACACCATTCTGCTTGAGAAGTTGAACAAATACAGTATTGGAGGACAGGCTTTGCAGTGGGTGTCTAACTACTTGGAGGACAGAAGGCAGTTTGTACAAATAGACAATACACAATCAAACCTTTGTAAAATCACTTGTGGAGTTCCACAAGGCTCAATAATAGGACCTAAGCTGTTTATTTTGTATATAAATGATCTGGTAAAGGTGTCTTCATATCTGCGGTGTGTTCTTTTTGCTGATGATACCACCTTCTTTTGTTTTGGTAGTGATTTGAAACAAATGATTGAATTGCTAAAAAAGGAGATTGTTAAACTACAAACTTGGTTTGGATTAAACAAGTTATCATTAAATTTAGACAAAACAAATTTCATGTTGTTTAGTAACAAAAAAACTGATAATTTTTCTATCTCAATTGATGGTGTCGAGCTAAGTAGAGTGGATGGGTCAAAATCCAAGCCAGGGAGGTGGAAGCGTTCACCAGACACATTAACTCGGTCGATAGTTCACCAGGGAGGATGCAAACGATAACAAGCTGCCTTTTTTGGACTGTTTGGTTCACATGGAGGGAGAGGACAGTCTCAACATTGAAGTTTACAGAAAACCAACCCACACAGACCAGTATCTCCTGTTTGACTCTCACCATCCACTGGAGCACAAACTTTCTGTCATCAGAACCGTACAGCATCGGGCAGAACACGTCCCCACAAGGACAGAAGAGAAGAAAAAGGAACAGAAACACATCGAAAAAATCTCTCCAAACATGTGGATATCCTAACTGGGCGTTTGTCAAGTCGGCAAGGAAATCTACAAAACACACTAATGAACAGAAAAAGGAGAACAGATGAAAAAACATTGTCATCCCTTATGTTGCTGGTGTTTCAGAGAATTTCAGAAGGATTTTCAACAAATACAACATCCCAGTACATTTCAAACCCAGCAGGACTCTCAGACAGAGGCTGGTGCATCCTAAGGACAAAACACCCACACACAAACAGAGTGGTGTAGTGTATGCGGTCCAATGCAGTGAGGACTGTCCAGACCTCTAAATTGGGGAAACTAAACAGCCCATTCACAGACGAATGTCCCAACATAGGAGAGCAACCTCCTCTGGACAAAACTCAGCTGTTCACCTCCACCTCACGGACAAGGGATACTCATTTGAGGACCAGAATGTGCACATTTTGTGCCGAGAGCACAGGTGGTTTGAGAGGGGTGTGAAGGAAGCTGTTTATATCAAGAAAGAACGGCCCTCTCTTAATAGAGGAGGAGGCCTGAGATTTCAACTTTCAATAATAATAATAATAATAATAATAAATTCAATTTCAAATACTTATACAGTAATGCAGTTTTGGGGCTGATTCCCAGACGTTTCACACCGGATGTGAACAGAGGAGTCTTATCTGTGAATTAGACTAACAAAGATCTTGAGAAACCCCTACTTTTAAGCTTGTGAAGATTCTCAGTCATCCAGGACAGGATAAAATAAAAAAAAGGCGTTCAATACAGAAGCAACTGGACTTTATTTGTAGCAGAAGACGTTTCGCCTTTCATCCATTTGAGAAAGCCTTTTGGATGAAAGGCGAAACATCTTCTGCTACAAATAAAATCCAATTGCTTCTGTATTGAACGCCTGTTAAGGGGTCAGGTGTGATTTGTCTAATTACATACAGTTGTGTGTAAGGATGGGGCAGATCCGATCCAGTATCAATATTGAATACCAGCATAAGCCGTAGTGATCTGGAGAAGGCCATCCATGCCTTTGTGACCTCCAGACTTGACTATTGTAATGCTTTGTATGTTGGTATTAGTCAATTAATCAATCCTCCATCTCCCGTTTACAGCTTGTACAGAACTCTGCCGCCCGCTTTTTGACCAACACACGAAAATATGAACACATCACTCCTGTCCTGTCCTCTTTACACTGGCTCCCGGTTCAGTTCAGGATACAGTTCAAGCTGCTGCTGTTTGTTTTCAAAGCTCTGAATGGACTTGCACCTCTCTACATCTCAGAACTTTTGAAAGTCCATCAGCCCAGCAGAGCTTTACGATCTGCCAGTCAACACCTGCTGGAGGTGCCTCGCTCAAGGTACAAACAATGGGGAGACCGGTCCTTTTCTGTTGCCGGCCCAAAAGCCTGGAACAGCCTCCCCCTTGAGCTGCGTGCCACCTCTGATCTGACTCTGTTCAAAACCAGACTGAAGACCCACTTGTTCAAAAAAGCTTTCAGTGTGTAACTTTTATTACTTTTGGTATTTTTCTCCAGCTAAATTTATTGAAATTCCAGGAATTGGTAGAATATAGTATTTTATCAGTTATGTATAGGGCTCATAATAACACATTACCTTTAAATATCCAAAGAAATTTTATAAAAAGACAAAGTTATTACAATCTCAAAGGGACAGAGATATTCATCAAACCACAATTCAGAACCAGCTTAAAGGGACGGTCTACCTCAATTCAGGGAGTTCGATTGTGGAATGCTCTGGAGAGTGATGTTAAAAATGCAAAATCAATGTATACATTTAAGAAAAAGGTCAAAAAGGACTTGCTCAAAAACTATATATGATGTAACTTAGTGTGTTTGTGTATTACACTTATGTTGACTGATGATGTAGCTTAGTGTGTTTGTGTATTACAGTTAGAAAAATTAAGTAGAGTTATTCATTTTGTGATGTAGTTTGTGTATTACAGTTAGAAAAATTAAGTAGAATTATTCATTTTGTGATGTAGTTTGTGTATTACAGTTAGAAAAATTAAATAGAATTATTCATTTTGTGATGTAGTTTGTGTATTACAGTTAGAAAAATTAAGTAGAATTATTCATTTTCTGATGTAGTTTGTGTATTACAGTTAGAATGATGTAGTTTGTGTATTACAGTTAGAAAAATTAAGTAGAATTATTCATTTTCTGATGTAGTTTGTGTATTACAGTTAGAATGATGTAGTTTGTGTATTACAGTTAGAAAAATTAAGTAGAATTATTCATTTTCTGATGTAGTTTGTGTATTACAGTTAGAATGATGTAGTTTGTGTATTACAGTTAGAAAAATTAAGTTGAATTATTCATTTTCTTATGTAGTTTGTGTATTACAGTTAGAATGATGTAGTTTGTGTATTACAGTTAGAAAAATTAAGTAGAATTATTCATTTTGTGATGTAGTTTGTGTATTACAGTTAGAAAAATTAAGTAGAATTATTCATTTTGTGATGTAGTTTGTGTATTACAGTTAGAAAATTAAGTAGAATTATTCATTTTGTGATGTAGTTTGTGTATTACAGCTAGATAAATTAAGTAGAATTATTCATTTTGTGATGTAGTTTGTGTATTACAGTTAGTAAAATTAAGTAGAATTATTCATTTTGTGATGTAGCTTGAAGGTTAACATTGGTTGAACAAACAGTGAAATAAGGGGCAGATATAATAAGATTTCATCTTCTTTCTGCTCCTTTCATTTTATCCTACTTGTATTCTTGTATCTGATGAAACTGTCTTGTATTGTTCTTTTAAAATGAATAAATAAACATCAAATCAAATTTTAGTATGTAGCATTTTTATTTCCATTGCCTCCTTTTATTGCTGTTGTTTTTTATTCTATTTTCACTGATTTGTTGTACCAGTTTTTATATTTTCTGTCCTGTTAAGCACCTTGGTCAATGCAAGGCATTGTAGGAAGGTGCTATACAGTACAAATAAAGTTTATTATTATTATTATTATTATATAATTTAAGTATCGGAAATCGGATCCAACCTGCCGATATTTCCGATACAGCTTCAAAGAGCAATTGTGTTCCATCACATTCTGCGACTGCCGTCTTAACATTGTGTGAGTTAAACCCAATGAAGACACTCTTGAGCCTTACAACAGGAAACACAAACTTTAGCAGCACACAAGAGGCAGGTCTATACCACACACATGTCCTTCTCATTGATGGTGCAGCTGGAAAAAAAAACGCTAAGCATGATGGGAAAGACAACACAGCCAACTCCCTTTAACCACTAAAAGTGGATTTTGTTGTATTTCCCATCATGCTTAGCGGTTTTTTAGTTTTTCCAGCTGCACCATCAGTGAGAAGGACATGTGTGTGGTATAGACCTGCCTCTTGTGTGCTGTTAAAGTTTGTGTTTCTTGTTGTAAGGTTCAAGAGTGTCTTCATTGGGTGTACACAATGTTAAAATGAATAGTCACAGTACAAAAATTTCATTATACAGTTTACATACTTGAACAGTATCGGATCGGAAAAATATCGGTAACAGTCGATACCCAGTTTTTAAGTATCAGTATTGGATCGGAAGTGAAAAATGTGGATTGGTGCATCCCTAGATTTGTGTCTTCTGTCAGTTTTTTTTTTTTTAAAAGAGCCTTTTTAAAACACAATGCACTTTGAATTGAGAGAGCTACTCGGGGGTGAGGTGTGATTTGTCACTTTACATATGTGTGTGTTATCCCAGCCTTCAATTTACATAGGTAGGTGTGTGTGTCTCCTCACAGCCTTATAGCATTACTTTCTAACTCTCCTCTTTGACTTGAGAAAGCTCCCCGAATGGGAAGCAAAACGTCTTCTGTAACAAATAAAGTCCACTTGTTTCTGTATTCAATGCCTTTTTTGATTTTATCATGTCCTGGACAACTGAGAATCTTCACCAGCGTTAGCGTGTCTACTTTTACATGGGGATCTGATTTATTCCCTATTTGACAGACTACTTCTCCTCGAGTCATGGAGGAAAGACTTTCTTTTCTGCATCAATCAGCTTCACAAAAACTGAGTTTTTCTCAGATTGTCTCAGTTCTGTAATTCTGGCCCCTCAAAGTTGCATCATCTGCTTCTCCTGGTTTGTGCAAAAAATAGGAAGAAGCTTCAAATTTATTTTTGTCTCTGAGAACTGAACAGAGGAGCCATTTCACGGCACAGATGTGCCTAAAATAGCCTTTCCCTCATTCAGGAATCAATAGATCTGTCTCAGTTGACACACCTGAGGGATAATCAGAGGTACATTTCAACCATCTGATGGGGGATCATCAGGTCTGAGCTGTGCGCTCAAAGGCACATCAGCAGAAAGCTGGTTGTTGGTTTCTGATATCAGAGCTTCAGTTAAACTGCAGAAGGAAAGCAGCCTGCTTGTGTAATTGTCTGTCGGGGGGAGCCTGCTCCTGCTGAGGGAACACAAGCATATCGTCTTATCTACGAGGAACAGGTGACGAGCGTGCACGTGGACTGCACGAGCATTGTGTCGAACAAAGGCAAGCTGTGCGCTAAAAATACCTCAAATATCTCATGACTGGAGGGATTTTGTTGAAACTTTCAGAAACCGTCAGTGGCTGCACGTCTACAAGGGATTAAATGTTGGAGTCAACTCAATACAAGATGGCCGCCACAGCCAAGTGACGCATGAAGTCCAAAGATTGTGACAACAGCTAAAAATCTGTTGTTGTAAAAGTTAAGAATTATCCCAAACACACGCTCCAAACTCTAAATATTGCAGCCGCACCTTTACCCAAACCTTTTATTCTAAACAATGACAGCAGCCTTGTTTGTCTGTTAGCAAAATATCTCATAAACTGTTAGACCAGGGTGATTTACTCAGAATGACAGTTTCTGAGCTAAAATTCGGTTTGCTATCAGCCGAAGGTCGTCCTCATCACCATAAGAATCTGTTGGAATCCTGACAAAAACCAATGCAGACATGTTCCTGTTTTTGATTTTCTACATTTGCCTTATAATCTGTCTGTTCCCTTATCAGTCAGTCACTCGGTGCAACACTATTGCTATGGGAAATTGCACCCCGCGCGATTACCTGAAGGAATACATTCACGCATTTACGGCAGGGGGCGTCAGCGTTACCCCAGAGACCCCGCCCTCTGGGTACTTAAGACGCGGACGCCCATCCTACTTTCTCTTTTTGCCCTTCACCTCGCTTAAACCTGAACTTCGTGGGACTTCTCTGTTGTCACATCGCTTGACTAGAGGTGAGCTTGCTCCCTATGCTGAGCGTACAGAAAATTTTCCTGCGTATTGCTGGGCTGGCGAAAGCTAGTCCAGCGTTTTCTACTTAACCCCGAAGCTTTTTCTTCTCTCTCCGCAGCTACTTTGCTCGACGGCGCTAACTGCGTTACAACGCTACACTGCTAATCAAGTAGCAGGCTAGCCAGCGAAAGTGACGCGACGGAGAGGACATCTTCGAACAAAAGAAAATCAGGAACAACCTCAACACTTCTCGGACA
>JBBPBX010002845.1:36114-55155 GCA_038048925.1 Garcialebias charrua | reverse complement strand
CCTGCTCTGTTTGACTTGTGCCGTAGGGCCGCGGGCGCACTGCAGGTCGCGTGGCCAGACCCCACGCCTTGCCAACAGCTTACGAGGTTGGCGGGAAATTATTTCTACGCAAAACAGCAGCCGACGAGGCAAAGAATGCCCATTTTTCCGGATTTCCTGATGGAGCTCACGCGCTCCTGGGCTGAACCCGGAGCTCCCATGACGTTGCCGCTCTCTCGGTTCCTGGATGTCGCCGGGATGGAAGTAGCAGGACTCGCCAGCGCCCCGCAGATAGAGGAGACCCTGGCATCTCATCTGGCCCCCGCAACAGGGGCGCGAAGCCAGCATTGCCCAGCAAGGCCTGCTGCGCTTCGGAGAAACAGCTCGATAAGTGCTACCGAGCTCAGGGCCTCGTGGCGCGTGCAATGAATGCTTCGACCATGATGCAGGCGTACCTGACAGAAAAGCTGCAGGAGCTCCAGGTAACAACAAATGAACAGGCCGCAGAAGAGGCCCTGGAGGAGGCCCACAGGGCCTCTGACTTCGTGCTCCGCATGATGGGGACAATAGCCATCACACAGGGCAGATCAATGGCGGAAATGGTTGTCGCTCAGCGCCACCTGTGGATGACTTTAACGGACCTCCCGGAAGGTCAGAGGTCCCTCTTTCTACAACACCCGATCGAGCCGACGGGACTCTTCGGGGGAGCTCTGGAACGCATCCAGGCCAGGCTAGAGCAAAGGCGTAAACAGGCAGAAGCCCTCCGTGAGGGGCTGCCAAGAAAAAGTTTTGCCCCCCCCCCCCAGGGAGCCCATACGTCGCCCCCCGCAGAAGAGACCTGCCTGCGACGGGGAGCCTTTTCATCGCCAGGCGGCTCGGCCGAGAACCTCTTCGGTAAACCCAGGCGGGAAGCAGATTCGGGCCTGATGAAACAGGACATCATAATTTTACAGGTTTGCCCGCCCAAGTGGTACGGGAACCGAACTTTTTGAGCCCAGACTTTGTTTGTAAAACGTTACGAGGAGCTGGTGACGTGTGTGTGTGAACGATACATGACTCGTCTACTGTCTACTGTGTGTGTAATAAAAACAAACACTTGTTCATCCATACACAAAAATAAAAGTACCAAAGCACAGTCTGCCCTGGTTCTTGACTTGTCAAGTCTTTTCTCCAACCAGTGCTGATCCGACTTGAAAGATCCAGGAAGAAGGTAGACGTAGGCTCAACTCACTTCATCAACTTTATTAATTTCTTTCACAGATGGTTCTACAGCAGTAGCAGCAGAATCAGTAGAATGAGTAGAATGAATAGACAATGAATAGGATGAATAGGTTGAAAACCTTAGGAAAAAAAACAGATCAACAGCTTAGCTTCCAATGTTCTCAATCACTTAAACCATATAAATACATACAAAATTCATATTTTAACTTGTGTAAACACATATTCTGACAAACAAGGAAGTAACCATTTTAAAGCATTTAACCATTTACTATATTATTTTTGACCATTTCTTGATAATTCTTCTAAATGTTCTAATAAATGTTACTGTAATACTTTATTGTCATTTGTTATCTTAATTGTATCTTACCTAATTACATCAAATAAATAATTACAAACAATTGTTTTTAGCCAATAAATCCAGCCCAACAAAGCCAACAAAAGATGCCTAAATCACTGGGATTTTCATGCAAGTAATTTAAGGATTAGAGAAATAAAAGTAATATTTGACTTGCATGATTCATTTCTAAGCTTACAAAATACTAATTGCTTTCATGAAATTCACAATATAGAAAGACTAAATGTGTAATCTAAACTAAAATGGATGATTTAACTTAAAGAGTCTCAAAACAGCATTTGGTCAACTTAACTCAAAACTCACAAGAGACTTACAATGGAACTAAACAAACACAGAGGGCCTTCTAAAATCACAAAGGGCCTAAAATCACCTCAAACTACTGTGTTGTTTACCATAAGTTTGCTTCTAGACTCAAAAACTGACAGGTTTATTGAAACTGCTACTCACCGGTGCGTGTCTACCTTCCTTCATGCACTGGCACTGATTGTGACAAAGAACCACACACCTGCATTAAGACACTAATCAGCATCACAGCAGCTACAGCACAGTTTTAGGCTAGAGCTCCCCCTCTGTCTGATCTATGTAATCTAACAGAAAATAAAGGTTGAAAGAAAAATGAGTTCAAATGAGGTGCAATTAAAAAGTCAAAACTGTCATTTGACACAACATGACTCATGCCCCACTTTTCTGAAACACAAACTACTAGGCCAGACTATGAACCACAGTAGGACGCACGAGCTCTGCCTGAGACAGTCAGACCTCGCAGCGTCCTCTGTCGGACAGACCAGCTCACTCGGGAGCACGCGAGAGGGGTCAAAGGCCACCCCTCCCACGCACACACAAATCAAACAACAGATAAACATGCCTTCCAGGCTCACGGCGCACGCGCGGGCCTGGAGGGCGTGTCTGCCAAATGAATGGATCATGACGACTGTGCGTCACGGGCTCAGGCTGCAGTTCATCAAGGGATCCCCACCCCTCCTTCACAGGGGTGCTGCAGTCAAACATCAACCTAGCACGCACACACGTGCTGAGGGAGGAAGTATCAACAATGCTACAGAAAGTAGTGATAAGTATTGCCCCAAAACACAAACTATGCTCCGGTCACTACAGCAAGTACTTCCTGGTAACCAAAAGAGATCAGTCCCTGAGGCCGATCCTCGATCTCAGGACGCTGAACAAGAGAATAAAAACATTTAAGTTCAAGATGCTCACATTGAGGCAGGTCCTCCAGTCTGTGAGACCAGGAGATTACGCATGCACCGTGGATTTAAAAGACGCTTATTTCCACGTGAGCGTGTGGAGGAGACACAGAAAATACCTCCGCTTTGCATTCGAAGAGAAGGCATACGAATTCAAGGCTTTACCTTTCGGTTTAAAGACTGCTCCGCGTACATTTACAAAATGTCTGGATGCAGCACTGGCCCCTCTCAGGAATCAAGGGGTCATTATGAATTACCTGGATGACCTCCTGATTCTGGCTGGAAGCAAAATGCAGGCTCAGTCGCACTCCCGCAGGGTGATCTCTCCCCTGGAGGCTCTCGGTTTTGTCATAAACCTGCAAAAGAGTGACCTGACGCCATCACGGATTACCGTATTTCTGGGAGTACAGGTCGACACCACCCGGTACAGAGCATGGCTCTCGGAGGAACGCATTTCCTCAATTCGCCATTGCCTGACAAAGTTTAGACTGAATCAGTGGGTTCCCCTAAAAACATGCCAACGCCTTTTGGGCCTCTTGGCGGCGGCCATACCCTGTGTGCCACATGCACTGTTGAAAATGCGGGCCTTGCAAATATGGCTAAACCAACAAACACACCCTGCCCCTTTTAGGCGAGCAGGGAAAATTTGGATCGGTTCAGAATGCCTGAAGGCCCTAGAACCATGGAGGGACTTGTCCGTGTTCACGGAAGGGGTCCCGTTGGGACGGGTGTCATCCCGTGTAGTTATCACGACAGACACCTCAAAAACAGGATGGGGGGCAGTCTGCAGAAATCAGAATGCCCAAGGCCTTTGGAAAGAGCAGGAAGCGAGATTACACATCAACTTCCTGGAATTGTGGGCCGTATTCCTGTCAGTAAAATACTTTTTGGAAAAGGTCTGATTGCAGGGCAACATGTCCTAGTAAAATCGGATAGCAGGACCACGGTGTCCTTCATCAACAGGGAAGGAGGGACAAGATCCTGAGCCCTCCTCGGTCTGACACAAAAACTGCTCACGTGGTGTGCCCCAAGAATATTGTCACTTAGGGCGACTTATATCCCGGGCGATTTGAACTACGGAGCGGACGCCCTCTCAAGAGGACCTCTCTTGGCATCAGAATGGAGGCTGAGCCCACGGGTCGTGGATCAGATTTGGTCACGGTACGGGAGAGCCTCTGTAGACCTGTTCGCATGCAGGACCAGCTCACAATGTGACCTCTACTTCTCTCTAAAAGAGACAGACGCACCGTTGGGAACGGATGCCTTGGCCCATGACTGCCCAGCAGGGGTGCTGTATTACGCTTTTCCACCTGTCCCTCTGATTCAGGTGACGCTGGAACGTGTACGCAGGGGAGCCCTCTCCCTGATACTGATAGCCCCCAGGTGGCCACAGAAACCATGGTTCCCGGAGCTGATCTCAATGCTGTCATGGCAGCTGCCCTCTCACAGGGACCTACTGACCCAGACACATGGGCAGCTTCTCCACCCACGTCCGGGGCTGTGGCAGCTTTCAGCTTTGCCACTGATGGGAACAGGCTGAAGGCCTCAGGCCTGACCGTTTTTTAAAAAAAAAAAAGGGAAACCCTTGGTGCACATGCTCTCATGAAGAGCGTACTGAGGAAGGGATTTCCCCCTCACTAACGGGTCTCTGGCCCCAGGCTGGGCCCCTTGGACAGTCCTAAGAAATCATCTGCTCAGTAAGCAGATAAGGGATTTTTTAAGCTTATCTGTGCACCCGGTGTGTACAGAAGATTTGCCCCTGAGAGGTCAAAGGTCACCCTGTGTATAAAACCAGGTTTATACCTCAGTGGTGCCATCTGAAATATCAGAAGTCTAAGGGGCTTTGATCTTTGATCTTTTTTCTTCCTACTTCCCACATTATCCAAGGAAGTAGGAGACAGTGAGCAACGTACCAGCGGCGCACGTCTGTGCTACCTCTAGCTGTAGCTCCACAGATAAGTCTAGCGGAAACATCAGGTGGATGTTTCTGCATGTGACGTTCTTTCTCAGGCTGTGCTCTCTAAATACACTGCAGAGAGCGGCCGTGAAATGCCTAATGTGTAAAGGCAGAAAGTTCTCACAAGCATGCATTTTACTGAGCATTTCAAGGGCGTGAATGAATTACGTTTCCATAGCAATAGTGTTGCACCGAGAGACCTTCCTTCAGGGAACATGAGTTATGGTGCATAACTTTCAGATTTTATACCTGGATTAGTGAACATGAACTCTGGTGTTTTGAACCATCTTAGCACCAGCCAACTGTTTTTCCCCCACTATGGAGTACGGTATACTTTTGTGGGAATGTGGGAATCAGTTTGTTTGGTGGCTCCTCAGACTGAAGAAGTCCTTTGGATGAAGGACAAAACATCTCAGCCAAAAAAACAAAACCAAAAAAGAAACCGTCCAGATGACCTGACTGAGCATTGTTGGTTCCTATTGGTTAGTTTGTTTTTAGGCGTCCAATCAGCTCCATAGTGTTCCGTGTATAGCCTTTGGTGTCAAATTCAGTAAAGTATCTTATATATTTGTGTATATTTGATGCATTGTTAGGTATAGCTTATTGCACTCTGAATTATTAACTCATGTTTAATAGAGATGTGTTAAAAAAAAACAGGAGAGTGGGTGGCATCATTTATTATACAAGTAATTTAATTTGCTAATAAAAAAACAACTTCTAGTTTTAATTGAAAACGGTGAATTGTTCTTGTTTGACATTTTAGTTTTCTGTTTTGACAAATCTGGTTTCAGAACGTCAATACAACAGAGCTCACTTCTTGTCCTCAAATATCGACAGAGTTGCTCTTTCTGTTGCTCTAAAACTCGTTTCTTTAATGTCCGTCGCTCAAACGAATATCTGCTCACCTCACACTAAAACGATGATAAATTGTTTCGCTGACAGAAGTCCCAACTCCGAGTGTGTCTTTGTTATTTGCTGGTAACATCTCATCTGTGTGTGTGTATTTCTATGATTTAGTTGTAGATGTATGCATGTGCAGTTTTAAAATGGTTTATGGCGAGCACTGGGCGAACTTTCACCATGCCAGTTCAGCAGCAACTACAGCTCTTGCTCTGCTCTTTAAGGTAACACACACTCTCACCCACACACACACACACACACACACAGACACAGGTCCCAGCACAACATTATTACCCACTCCATCTTACTTGCCCATTAAACACAATTTCTCTCTTCATTTACTGAAAATGGTGCGTTGCTGTGTGTCTTCATACCTCTCCGTCTCACTCTGGGTTTGTCTCTCCCTGCAGATTGGCCCCGGTGGAGATTGATGAGCGCTATGATGAGATGAAGCAGGATGCGTGCACGTGTCTCTCTCGCTCGTGTCCCAGGGCCTGCTCTATCCGGAGCACATCCCTCTGGCCCTGGCGGCTCTGGATGGTGTACACTCACATGCTCGCATGAAGAGGCTGCTCAGAACACATGCTGCCCGTGGACCTGCTGTCAGTGTTTCACACCTGATGCCTCCCCATCGTGATGCATTATACTAAGGACAACCTGTGGGAAAAGGAAAAGGGAAACAAGTGAAGCATTTAAACTCCTAAGGTTTTGAAGAACAGTTTTAAAGGACAAGAAAAGTCATTTTATTCTTACTACACATTGAAATGACCACAGAGGAAAAATACTGCATGCCATTTGCACAGTTACTTTATTACTACCTGCTGCTGAAATCAAGTCCACGTGCTTGTTTGTCTGTTAGCAGAATATCTCACCAACCAATGGATGGATTTAACAGGAACTCTTAGAAAGTAATCACTGGATAGACCAGGGGTCTGCAACTTGCGGCTCTTGGGCCACATGCGGCTCTTTGGTCCTTGGTCTGCGGCTCCTTGAAGCTTTGACCAAACATAATGCAAAATGTAAAGTCGTTGGTTTTTATACCCACAGAGAAGAGAAATGGCAAGTTTTAGCAGTTATTCTTCAAATGTTTAAATGAAATTGGAGAAAATAATGAAAAATGAGAAAATGATGCTTTAGCTAATTCATTTACCCAACATCTGGCCTTAAAGTGGGATAATTCTCTCAAATCCACCAGAAAGTCTTTTGGAATAACTTTAGGACAAGTTGCCAAGAAAAAAATATGGTGAATAGATTATACTGTATATGTAGATATAGATAGATATACCTAATTAAATTTAAAGTAAATACAAAAGTTGTTTTAAAATTAATAATTTAATGTCACATTGACATATCCAACAAATTTGCCTATATTTAGACAAGTAAAGATAATATTTAAATTTATGCTTTATTACTTTAAAGTGGATACACTTTTTATTTTCCAAAAAATAAAAGGAACAATCAAAAACCTGCAGAGTTCAGGGTTAAAATTTATTTGGTAAAATTGGTATGTCCCCACACACACACACACACACACACACACACACTTACATGAATGCAGTCTGTATGAATAAATGTTAAAATTAGTTATACAATTTTTGTTTTATAATTCACCCCCAATTGCTGGAAAAAAACCCCCACATCATACAAATTTTAAGTGGCCAATGAGCCACCAGTTGATAACCACTGATGTAGCAGGATTTGCAGCTCTAGACACACATATTATTTCGTAAGTGAAGGGTAGAAGTGGCTCTTTTGATCTAAAAGGTTGCAGACCCCTGGGATAGACATTTATAAGTGATTACCTTTTAACTTCAACCCCATTCAAGATGGCTGCTGCAGTTAAGGAACCATAGCAAACACAAATAAAGCTATATATCAGCCAATTTTGCATTTATCGGGATAAAGTTTGGCGTGGTATAACTGAGACTCATCTTCTACACGTACTCAAAGGAGTATAAACTGTGCCATTATTTGGCTTAAAACTTTGTCATTAAAATTTGGCATCAATCTTGTTTGTCTGTTAGCAAAATATCTTATGAAACGCAGCGCAAAATCTTTGGTGAGATTCTCAAGAAGTAATCATTGGATGTACAACTACGAGTCTTTACCTTTTGGTGTCAATCCAGTCCGTGATGGCTGCCACACCTTATCCAAATCAGCCGACACAAAACAGGCTGTAACTCAACCAGTCTTACAGATATTAAGCTAAAACTTGGCGTTGCAGTAGTTGAGAGTTGTCTTCAAAACATTCTGAGAGCTTCAAATTAATTTTCACATTTTAATCTTTCTGTTGGTGAAGTCCCCTGGAATTGTGTGCTCGGATCATTTGGAACGTAACGAATTCCTCCATTTCTCATCATAAAGATAGCTTAGCGTAAAAGTGACATAAAAGGTGGCAGGCAATTTACATTCCTTCAAGGATTTCTAGGCCTTTAACATCAATTTGAGGAGATAGTTCAAATATTTTGGAGTGGCGTTCTGTTTTAAAGTTTTTAAACAATATCTTACCTGTTTTAGAACGCTCTTTGAAGCACTTCAATTTGGAGAATAATTCTGACACAACCAATGTCAAAGACCAAAGTGGATCGCTGCCATTTTAAAACAGTGTCAATTGCATTAAAAAAAACATTGCAGTTCATGTAAACAATATGTTACAACCTTTACATTGACATAATTTCTGCATTATATGGTTATTTATAAAATATGATCAGTTGCAGTACTTTTGGTGGTGTGAAGATAATTTCCTGCAGGAATATAATCCTATTTCTGCCAAAATACCCTCATATTGTGTAACTGACAATTGTGTACAGGTTTATAAAATAGTTTTTGCATCCAACACCGTTATTTAAAAATGGAAGTGTTAAGACAGCAGAAGCAAAAAATAAAATACCGTATTTACCGGTGTATAGGTCGCACCTTTTATATGGTTTTTTCAAGGCCTGCGACCTATACTCAGGTGCGACCTATATATGGCTTGTTATCACTTTCGGTGAAACAAATTTTTAAATCCAGCTCATTTCACAATTACGTTCATTTATTAAGGAAAAGTTCAGCTCAGACACATATTTGCTATAATTTTTATCAAACAAATAATTGTTTTTAAGTGTTAATCTTCTTAAAAGCCTTGCTGTGCGCTCCTGTGGCAGACATTTGCAGCAGAGCTAAACGTAGGTGCGACCTATACACCAGTGCGACCTATCTAGGGATTTTTCCAATCTATTGGTGATAATTGGACAATGCGACCTATACACAGGTGCGACCTATACACCAGAAAATACTGTACTTAAAATTCAGAATTCAGAAATATGGTCCCCCCCCCACAATTCAGCAACTTGTAGAATCACCTTTGGCAGCAACAATCTGAAGCACTCATTTATTGTGAGAATGTTTATGAAGCATTCACTCTATTGTTGTCCATTTTTTCCTCTTCTTCTTTTCGGCATCCTTCTCGTTCCACAATTTTGGTGTTATTTCAACAAATGATTTATCAAATCTGTTATTTATTAGCTGTTATTGCTAGTATCACTCAGCTCCCCGTGAATAACCATCAGGGTGCTAACGATCCATCATTAGGCCGATGGTCCTCCTTGATCATGTGAACAGCTGGTTTTGGCTGTCATCAGCAAACTGGTTGATCCACTGTGAGAGGGTGCTATTTATAAGACTGAGCTGAATATAGCTCCTCAGACTGAAGAAGTCTTTTGGATGAAAGACGAAACGTTTGTTTTGTTTTTTCAATGTCCAGAGGACCAGACTTCACTTTTTTTTGTTGATTTTTCTGCTTGGATTATTGAGCATGCATCAGGACATTTATCAAATCATTCAGCTCGTTCAGGAGAAGGGTGCAAATGACTTTTGGTATTGGTGGAACTTATAGCTTTTTGAAACATTTAGCCTTTTCTGACTCTTTTTTTTTCTTCAGAAAATTAATTGATCCAATTTTACACCCTTCAAATCTTTATGTGTTTACAACTTTTTACTGCTCCTTTCACATTTTGTTCTAGTTCAGCTTCTTTCAGCTTCCTTGTGCAAAAACAAACAAACAACAACAAACATAAACTTTCAGCTGATTTCAGCTGCTTTGTGCTCCTTTCCTTTCATATATTTTCTGCTAATTACAATTAGTTCTTTTCAGTTTATTTCTGGAAGTTTCAGCCTTTTCTGCTATTTCACCTACTATTTAACTTTTTTATGTAGGACGCCATTCAAAGAAAGAGATTAGCCAAGAAGAAATATGACTGTGAGAGGACTGAAGAGCGGAGACAGGAATATAAGGAGATGGGACATAGAGCAAAGAGGGAAGTAGCTAAGGCAAAGCAGAGGGCGTACAATGAGTTATATGGGAGACTGGACACTAAAGAGGGCGAGAAGGACTTGTACCGATTGGCAAGACAGAGGGATCAGGCTGGAAAGGATGTGCAGCAGGTTAGGCTTATTAAAGATGGGAATGGGAATGTTCTAACAAGTGAGGAGAGTGTGATGGGAAGATGGAAGGATTACTTTGAGGAGCTAATGAATGAAGAGAATGAAAGAGAAAGAAGAGTGGAGGTCATAGAAACTGTGGACCAGGAAGTGGGAAAGATTAGTGAGGGTGAAGTCCGGAAAGCTCTGAAAAGAATGAAGAAGGGGAAGGCAGTAGGACCTGATGACATACCAGTGGAGGTTTGGAAATGTCTTGGAGAGATGGCAGTGAGGTTTTTGACTCAAATATTTAATGGAATATTTGAGGGTGAGAAAATGCCTGAAGAATGGAGAAGAAGTGTGCTGGTTCCCATTTTTAAGAACAAGGGTGATGTACAGAGTTGTAGCAACTACAGGGGAATTAAGTTGATGAGCCACACGATGAAGATCTGGGAGAGAGTTGTGGAAGGAAGGCTTAGACAAGAGGTGACTATCTGTGAGCAGCAGTATGGTTTCATGCCAAGAAAGAGCACCACAGATGCCATCTTTGCTTTGAGGATGTTGATAGAGAAGTACAGAGAGGGTCAGAAAGAACTCCATTGTGTGTTTGTGGATTTAGAAAAAGCATATGACAGGGTGCCAAGAGAAGAGGTGTGGTATTGCATGAGGAAATCTGGAGTGGCAGAAAAGTATGTTAGACTGGTACAGGACATGTATGAGGACAGCAGGACAGTGGTGAGATGTGCTGTGGGAGTGACAGATAGCTTCAAGGTGGCGGTGGGATTGCATCAAGGATCGGCTCTGAGCCCCTTCTTGTTTGCTCTGGTGATGGACCGACTAACAGATGAGGTCAGGCAGGAATCCCCATGGACTATGATGTTTGCAGATGACATTGTGATCTGTGGTGAGAATAGGGAACAGGTGGAAGACAACTTGGAGAGGTGGAGGTATGCACTTGAAAGAAGAGGAATGAAAGTCAGCCGTAGTAAGACAGAGTACATGTGTGTGAATGAGAGGGAGGCCAGTGGAACAGTGAGGCTACAAGGAGCAGAGGTCACAAAGGTGCAGGACTTCAAGTACTTGGGGTCCACTGTCCAGGAAAATGGGGAATGTGGTAAAGAGGTGAAAAAGAGAGTCCAGGCAGGATGGAGCGGATGGAGAAAAGTTTCAGGAGTGATTTGTGACAAAAAGGTGTCAGCAAAGGTCAAAGGAAAAGTTTACAAGACAGTGGTGAGACCAGCTATGTTGTATGGTCTGGAGACAGTGGCATTGACAAAAAGACAGGAGAAAGAACTGGAAGTGGCAGAAATGAAGATGCTGAGGTTCTCCTTAGGAGTGACAAGGATGGATAAGATCAGGAATGAGATCATCAGAGGTACAGCACATGTTAAACAACTGGGAGATAAAGTTAGGGAGGCCAGACTGAGATGGTTTGGACATGTCCAGAGGAGGGACAGTGGGTATATTGGTAGAAGGATGTTAGAAATGCAGCTGCCAGGAAAAAGACAAAGAGGGAGACCAAAGAGGAGATATATGGATGCAGTTAGAGAGGACATGGAGGTAGTTGGAGTGAGGACAGAGGATGCAGAGGACAGAGTGAGGTGGAGGAGGATGACTCGCTGTGGCGACCCCTGAAAAGGGAAAAGCCGAAAGAAGAAGAAGAAGATGTTAGTTTTGTAGTGATACAGGCCTTCATGCTTGACCTTCAAGTACACCTCTCCACATCTCTTTGAAACTCTAACCCCAAAATTACACTACATACGGTCCGCTCCGCAGGTCGCAGCTGAGCGTCTCAAACTCCAATTTCCACTACCTCCGCTCAGCTCAGGTCCGCCTGCATGCGCCGCTCCGAGACGCATGCGCGGGATTTGCGGGATCGCGCGATAAATCAAGTGATAAATAAGGAAGTCAGAACAAAACAATTCATTCGGTGGAAGAAGGAGAACAACAGTAGAGACTGCTGCCTTGATCTTCTCTCGTAAATGAGCGACAGGACATGGTTTGAGCAACAGGAAGTGAGGTATTACATTTTCAGAATAAAATACTTTATTTATTTATTTCTTGTATTGCGTTTGTAGGCGTAGTCATAAATGATAGTTTGACAGCATTTTTGTACAAATAAATCCGTATAGAGCTAGGATTAGTCCGCCCGTGGTGATTTTATTTTGTAAATACGGAAGTTGTGCTCGTTCCTTTTCCTGTTGGTGCGACGTAATCTTCAAAAGTTGACTCCGGCACAGCTCCGGCGTCCGGCAGAAATAGAAAAATTTCTAATTTTGACGGACTGCCGTCCGCTCTCCGCAGCTCGCCGCCGCCGTGCGGAGCCAGTGTAAATTTTGTCATTGATTATAATGGGTGCGTATTTGCTGCGGAGGTCGGACCGGAGCGGGGCGGAGCCGCAACGCGTGTGGTGTAATTTTGGCGTCAGTGTTACACTTTCTTGAAGCTCTCAAGGAAACAAGTGGACACCATTTTTGTTACAATTATTTTGAATTAATGGACACCAATTAATCAGATTGAACTTTCTTTTTAATGTGTGTTAATTCAGAATTGATCAACAGTATATTTTTGTCATTCTAATGATGATCTGTTACTTGCATGAGTTTGACCCTTCTGCTGGTTTATTTCTGCAGAACAAGCAGGTTTTAATATTATGGCACAGTTCAGGGTAAACTTTTAACTTGCAACTTCCTTCTCTGTTTTGTCTGTGAAAGTTAGCCATAATATTCTCTGTGCTCACAGGCCAGGCCATCTGGCCGATTCTGTAAACAGTTTTCCTGTTGTCCGTCAGAGACATTTCTGCCTATGGAATCAAACTTCCATCTTTTATTTTGTTAAACCAGCCAATCAGCAGGAAGTATGTGACTAAGTCACACCCCCTTCTTAAAGGGACACTTCCTGCATTTTCACTTGAGTGTCGAAGGAGAAAAGTTTCTAACAACTGGTTTCCTCCTCTGGAAAAGCTGGAAACGTCCCGGTCATTGTGTCAATTAGACCTACGTTATCAGCAGAATCACAGTAAAGCCTTACTGTGATTCCTTCACTCATTTCTGAAAGAATTTGTTTTCTGAAGTTTATTTTGAAACTCATCTGGACGTTGGCTCCGTTCCTGCCGGGAGAAGCGTTCTTCTTGCTCGTCTGACTCAGCTCACACGCGCGGAGGTCATCTGGACGTGAACTGGACAACACAGTCCGTTAGTGTCCACAAAACTTCAACTCGTATCTCCAAAGACGTACCGTCAACAGGTAACGAGGCGTTGGTTGTGTTCTGAACGTGTGAGAAGCCCAGCTGAGACCTGTATGGGAAGGTTGCCACCCTGGTTGGTTCAAATAATCAACTTCGGTTAACTTAGCTTTCAATCTTTTATCTTCCATTCTATTTCTTCCTTTTCTTAACACAGTGAAACTAAGTAATGTGCCAACAGAAAAGTTCCTAACTGTCTGTTTGATTTTAATTTGAATTCTTGTCAACGTAGTTATTAAATCAGAGCTAATATCGATACAAATGTTTAATGTACTTTTATGATAATTTCAATAAAAGGTCTATTTTCTGGTGGACCAACATAAGTTGAAGTCTCTCGTGAAATTACATTTTTCCTAGTCACAGTTAAAGCAATTTAATACCGGAAAAAGGGTGAACTCGCGAATTGGTGAAAGGTTTGTGCAGATAAACTCTGCTCAGACCTGCGCATCTAAAATATAGGTAAGTCAGTAAACTGACAATAACTCCTATATTATTACAGTTTCATCATTTTCAACTAAATCCACCTTCTTTTTTTTGGCACTCATTTACGGTAAATTTTTTCCGCCTAATTCAGCAAAAATGTGCTCGCTGCACTTTTTTCTTCTTTCTGCATTTTTAGATACTTTTCAGCTGTTTTTATTTATGTGTTTATTTATTTTTTCTTTTGTAATTTCTGCTTTTTTCATACTTTCCACGTTGTTGTGCTAATTTCTGCTTCTTTAAAGCTGCTATATGTAGTTTTTGGAACACGCTGGAACTTAGAAACATTTTGAACAGAGACATGTTTCTGGTCCCTCCCCCTTGCTCTGGCTGAACTATAGCTCAGCCTCCTTAGCTCCGCCTCCGCTGCATGTCCTGTCGCAGCCGCTGCAATATTCTGTGGTTATATATGTTAATAAAACGTTCTAAAAAATAAAATAAAAACAGGGAGCGCTGGTCCAGCACACCAGAACACCAGGAAATCTGCAGAGCCTTGCGCAGCCACGTTGAACCGGAGTTTAATTCGCTCGTGACAAATTCATTCATTTCCTCATCATTTCAGTCATGGAGTCAGCGGAGGAGGAAGCGATCACTTGACTTTTGGCAAAAAATAAAATAAAAGTCCAGATCAGGGATGAAGAAGGGGAATTTAATACATTTGTGTCACATACAAAACAGTCCTGCATCGCTTTGCAATCCTTTGAACGAGAACGTGCGCGGCCGCTGGGGCTGGGACAGGTGGGGGTGTGGGTTAGGGGCGTGAGAAGCTCTGTTTTTATTGGCTGGTTAAAAACTCTGTTTTTATTGGCTGGTTAACGGCGGGTCACTGTGGGTTTTTAGAAATGCTTTTAGTACCACCTGGAGAAGCAAGGGGACTATAGTTTTTTTCAGAGATTACTTGTCTAACATCAGTCTGTCAGGAGATAGTGACAGAGTGAAGAAATGTGTTAAAAATATATTTTAGAAAAGTTACATACAGCAGCTTTAAGCCTAATTAGGCACAGTTGCACTCTGCAATCTTCTGGCATTTTAGATTTTTTTTTTTTTTGTCTTTTCAGCTAGAGAGTTTGTATTGAGCGCTTGTTCTGATCTTTTCAGCTACTCGTCAGCTTTTTGTTGTTGTTGCTAATTTCACTTCTCTTTTTCTCTCTCATTTAAACCAAATTCAGCAAATGTGTTCTTTTTGCTTCCTTCTGCTGACTTAGACTTGTTCTTCCGTTTCAGCTACATTTCAGCATGTTTATTTTTTAGCTAATTTCAGCTCTTTTTCAGCAAGTTTTTCAGCAATAAGCATTCACACTGTACTTTCACAGGAAATGCAATTTCTGTAGTTACTAAAAAAGGTTTGTATAGGCTCAATCATCCAGGTAGATAACAACAAAAAAAGATTAAATCATGATTCATTTAATCTGGACCGGTTTTCCTTTAAAAAACCTAGGTCCAGATGAAATTATTTAACCTGTTTTGTTGTTCTCTAGTTACTGTTTCTGTTGTCCTGGGGGAACTTTTGATCCATTTTGTACAACGTGCATGCCTTTAGATCAGCAGGCATTTAGTAAAACTCTATGATGTTGGTGAGCGATGAGTATGTTTACATCCCTGTTTATTTCTCTGGCTTTGTTCTGTAATGGCTTCTATCTGTTTTTTTTTTTATTAGGCAGATGTTTGTTGTGGTCTTGGTAAATTTTCATTGCATGATGATGAAATAAAACAAGCATTTGAACTCATCCTCGGCTATTTGTTTCGTTTTATTCCGAGCTTGTACACGCCATAAAATCTTTATTCACGATGTAATATTTTATTTTCACAGCACATCGTTGGAAACGATGCTCTGTGGAAATCCGTACGTCTTCTCTCTTGTCAGATGGCAGCCACTCATTCACACCAGGTGTGCCAAAGTAGGGAAACAACTAAAGCATGCAGGATGGTTCCTCAAGGACCTGGGCTGGGAACCACTGCACTTAACTCTGCTCAGTTTGCCCGCTGAAGTTCTGTGCTCAGAAGCTGGTGATGCAGCTGCTGCTCAACGAATAGCTCGAGGTAACAACATGGGGCTTGATGCAGCCTCTGCACTTTTTTTTTCCTCGTAAAGTCTAATTGTCAGAGGATTAAAAGAGAGAAGAATCATTCCTTCTCTCTTTCTGTTCACGGTTGCTGCATCAAAATAACAATCTACTTTGCTTCTCACTGCAGTTTTATAGAGATTGTTACAATCAAAATTAAATCATCCTTTTAATGACTTAATGTGGCCTTTTTTTATTTGCTGCAGTAAAATTACCTCATGCGGACGATTTGAATTCTGTTTGTTTAATTCATCCCTCACTTGTCTTGTGTTAAAGAGCTTAAATTTGTCTCATTCCACTGATCTGGATTCATAGTAAAGGGGAAAATCCTCAACTGTGCTACACCATTTTATTCAAATAACAGTTTTGTGTGAAAACAGCCACAGTGGTGCTCTGCTGGGGGGTCTGGGGCTCTTTGGTCCATTTGATGTGGATCTCTATAGCAGAACAAAACTCGCATGGGAATAAATATTTAAATTTATAGGCATGATAGGAAAAGAATAGAAATATATGATGAGTTCCTCTGACAACATGAGGAATTAGAAGTACCGTAATTTTCGGACTATAAGGCGCACCAGATTATAAGGCGCATCAAGCAAAACTAAACTATTTTGACAGATTGTTGAGCACCGTGTACCACATAAAATCAGTTTGAGGTCAGTAAGCACAACCAGAATTAATACATGAGGTGCATCGGATTATAAGGCTCACTCTAGATTTTTGAGAAAATTAAAAGATCTTAAGTGCACCCTATTGTCCGAAAAAATACAGTAACAACTTATCTTTGATCAAAATCTTAACTAAAATTTGAAGTAAATGAAGTTTCCTGCCTTCAGGAGAGGACTGAATGCATGGACAAAGCATATTCATGCCAATCCCTTGTCAAATAAAAAACATTACAGAGAAATCCTCAAGATAATTATAGAAAGGTTCATGTACTGCATATGTTTAAATTTTATTATAGTGAGTCAAGAAAATGCTCTATTATGTTAAAATGCCAATAAAGGTCAACTGCTTATTATAGATTCTTAATTTCATGATGTCATAAACTCTAATTTTTTATATTGAGCAATTAGATAACAATAATAATAACAAATAATAATAATAATAATAATAATACATTTTATTTGAAAGCAACTTTAAAATCACTCAAGATCACCAAACAAGAAATAGAAAGATTAAAAACAATAAAACAATAAAAGATAGATATATGACATGGATTGTCCATAACAAACACCATGTTCAGGCATAAGGGTGTCCATATGTGCTCTTGGCACCAGGACACCCTAGGTCGCAGTTCGATGATCGACTTTGTTGTCGTCTCATCTGATCTGCGGCCGCATGTCCTGGACACTCGGGTGAAGAGAGGGGCGGAGCTGTCAACTGACCACTACCTGGTGGTGAGTTGGCTCCGATGGTGGGGGAGGATGCCGGTCAGACCTGGCAGACCCAAACGTATTGTGAGGGTCTGCTGGGAACGTCTGGCAGAGTCTCCCGTAAGACGGAGCTTTAACTCCCACCTCCGGGAGAGCTTTGAACACGTTCCGAGGGAGGCGGGGGACATTGAGTCCGAGTGGGCCATGTTCCGCGCCTCTATTGTCGAGGCAGCTTATCAGAGTTGTGGCCGCAAGGTTGTTGGTGCCTGTCGTGGTGGCAACCCTCGAACCCGGTGGTGGACGCCGGCGGTGAGGGATGCTGTCAGGCTGAAGAAGGAGTCCTATTGGGCCTTTTTGGCCTGTGGGACCCCGGAAGCAGCAGATAGGTACCGGCAGTCCAAGCGGCATGCGGCTCGGGTGGTTGCTGAGGCAAAAACTCGGGCGTGGGAGGAGTTCGGAGAGGCCATGGAGAATGACTTCCGTACGGCTTCGAGGCGATTCTGGTCCACCATCCGGCGTCTCAGGGGGGGAAAGCGGTACGCGACCAACACCATTTATGGTGGGGATGGCGTGCTGTTGACCTCAACTCGGGATGTTGTGAGTCGGTGGGCGGAATACTTCGAAGACCTCCTCAATCCTACTGGCACGTCTTCCACTGAGGAAGCGGAGCCTGGGGACTTTGGGTCGGGCTCTCCAATCTCTGGTGCTGAGGTCGCCGAGGTGGTTAAAAAGCTCCGCGGTGGCAAGGCTCCGGGGGTGGATGAGATTCGTCCTGAGTTCCTTAGGGCTCTGGATGTTGTGGGGTTGTGTTGGCTTACGCGACTCTGCAATATCGCGTGGACATCGGGGGCAGTTCCCTTGGATTGGCAGACTGGGGTGGTGGTTCCCCTATTCAAAAAGGGGGACCGTAGGGTGTGTTCCAACTATAGAGGGATCACACTCTTAAGCCTCCCTGGTAAGGTCTATTCAGGGGTTCTGGAGAGGAGGGTCCGTCGGATAGTCGAACCTCGGATTCAGGAGGAGCAGTGTGGTTTTCGTCCTGGTCGTGGAACACTAGACCAGCTCTACACCCTCAGCAGGGTCCTGGAGGGTGCGTGGGAGTTTGCCCAACCAGTTTACATGTGCTTTGTGGACTTGGAAAAGGCATTCGACCGCGTCCCTCGGGGGGTTCTGTGGGGGGTACTCCGGGAGTATGGGGTACCAGGCCCTTTGATATGGGCTGTTAGGTCCCTGTACGACCGGTGTCAGAGCTTGGTCCGCATCGCTGGCAGTAAGTCAGGCTCGTTTCCGGTGAGAGTTGGACTCCGCCAAGGTTGCCCTTTGTCACCGATTCTGTTCATAACTTTTATGGACAGAATTTCTAGGCGCAGCCAAGGTGTTGAGAGGATCCGTTTTGGTGGCCTTAGAATCGCTTCTCTGTTTTTTGCAGATGATGTGGTCCTATTGGCTTCATCAGTTCGTGATCTACAGCTTTCGCTGGAGCGGTTTGCAGCTGAATGTGATGCGGCCGGGATGAGGATCAGTTCCTCCAAATCCGAGGCCATGGTCTTGAGCCGGAAAAGGGTAGCATGCCTTCTCCAGGTCGGGGAGGAGGTCCTGCCCCAAGTGGAGGAGTTTAAGTATCTCGGGGTCTTGTTCACGAATGAGGGAAAACTGGAGCGTGAGATCGATAGGCGGATAGGTGCAGCGTCCGCAGTGAAGCGGGCGCTGTACCGGTCTGTCGTGGTGAAGAGAGAGCTGAGTCAAAAGGCAAAGCTCTCAATTTACCGATCGATCTACGTTCCCACCCTCATCTATGGTCATGAGCTCTGGGTTATGACCGAAAGAACGAGATCTCGGATACAAGCGGCTGAAATGAGTTTT
>JBBPBX010002845.1:0-36088 GCA_038048925.1 Garcialebias charrua | reverse complement strand
TATTCATCCACCCGGTCTCTACGATCACAGAACAGTAATCTCCTTCACATTCCTCGAACCAAATTAAGGACCATGGGAGACCGGGCATTCTGTGTGGCTGCCCCCCGCCTATGGAACTCCCTTCCTGACTACCTGAGAGCTCCACAGTCACTGGTTGACTTTAAAAACGGCTTAAAGACCTTTCTTTTTAAGCGAGCCTATTCTGCCTCCACATGATTTTATATTTGATCTTAGTTGATATTATTATTGATTTTACTTGTTTTATCACTTGTTTTTATTTGATCTTTGATTTTTGTTGCACTTTGAGATTTTTGTTAATGAAAAGTGCGTTATAAATTAAATTCATTATTATTATTATTATTATTATTATATATATAAACCTAACGAGTCAAACTATATTTAGTTTAAGCTTTAGGTACATTGTGGCTCTGGATAAAAGTTATTTATTGGGGAAAGGAGCGCAAATAGCTCTTTAAATTGAAAAGGTCAAGGACCAACGCAGCATCTTTTCAGATGCTTTTTCCTCCTCTCCTTTTTATTCTTTTTTTTGTTTGTTTTATGCCCCTTGTTTTTCCTTATGTTGGTACTTTTTACATCCAAACTTGCAACAAATAAAATGCAACGTGATGTTTCCACCCCCGTGTTTCACTGTTGTAATGTTGTTCCTTTAGTGTGATGATCAGACAGGTACATTTTCACTAGAACACATTCTTGCATTCAGGAAGTCAGACTGTCCCTGTAACTTTCTTCATAAAAGATCATCCACATTGCACAACTATTTGAAAAAGTTACAAAAGCAGGCCAATGATTCAATTTCTACAGAATTGAGACGAATGCTGCTCAGTCCATGCAGCCTCTGGGGCCGTTTAAAAAAAAAAAAAATCATAGTGCAGAGACAAATTAATTTTTTTAACGATTCAGTCTGCAATTAGAGATGTTGGAAGACAAGAGCTCAGACTCTAAATGAAGGAGTCTCATATGTCCTACAGGCAGGAGTGGGGGTGAGGGGGGTTCATTCCTCCCCATCACCTTCATGGCAGCAGACAGAACCAGCAGCTACTTAAGAGTTTTTATTGTCAAATACAGTAATGCTCCCCCAGCACCGCCTGCTAAACTAAGAACATCAGTGTTGTTTTCCCTACTTCTATCCCTCCCCCCCTCTGTGCTTCCCCCTCCATCTCTCATTTTCCTCCCTGAAGGTGAGGGACATGGCCTCCACCACCCTCAGTGGTTTACTGCAGTGCCAGTTCTTCCCTCTGGACTCCAGTCTGCAGACACAGCTCCAGACACTGAGTCAGCCTCGACCCCCAAGGCCAGAGGAGAGCTGGCCTCCACAGGCGGGCACACACACACACATGCACACACACACACACACACACAATTACACAGCGAGGCAATCAACGCAGTGCTTGCCCTATTACCCTGTCTTATCACAGGGGAATTGTGAGCCTTGAAATTCTAAAACTCATTTTAACTCTCCGTGTGTGTGAAGACTTAGTCCTGTCGAGGCCCTATGACGTCCCGCACTGGATGCTGCAGACACTGATGGACCTAAGCGACCATCTCAACGACCCGCGGCCGATGGATGTGTGTGTACACACACACATTTGTACGTAAACGCCTCGTCTAAACAGCGTGAGCTGAAAGAATGCTATTTCATTGTCCAATTGAGGGGAAAATGATGTCTTTGGCCTTTCTTCAGGCGTGGAGCAGACGTACAATGTAATCCGTAGAGCAGGCAGTGAGCTAGTGGGATAATTTAGTGCTTCTCTGGTTGCAAAGTGGCAAAGATGAGGAGGGAAGCACAACGACACAGCTGAAAATGTGGGGTTTAAATGGAAGATTTACAGAGGGCAACATGGATCAAGTTTGTATAACACTCTATATGAAGATGCAACGACTTGTAAAAGTAATCTACTTTTTTTGTATTCTCCCCTAAAACCTGGACTCTGCTCAAACAATGGGCCTCATGCACAAACCGTTCTTACGCACAGATATGTGCTTATCCTGTGCGTACGAGTGATTAAGGATCATATGTGTCATCCAACAATGTTTTCGTATCCTACGAATTTATTCAGATACGAACAAAATCTACGAGTGGTCCGGACCTGTCGTATAATTTAGGAGCGTCAGTCTGCTGTCATCCAGACGGATCTTCTCCACGAATAACTTCATATTTCGTTATTTAGAAAATATTTAGAGTTTAAAAAAATCACGCACCATAATTATTCTTGACAATAGGTTATTCTGTTTGAATTAGAATTATAATTTTAAGTTTAATTTGTCTGGTGTGTCGCGCAGGCTTCAGTGAGTCGTGCGCTCCTTGGTCATCAAAGCCGCTCCTCACCCAGGTACATAAAATTCACACCGCCGCAGAACAAGTACGAATTAAGACTGATCTTGTGTCAAACACCATCGGAGCAATAGATTATTATATCTGATTCGAAATATAACCTGCAGAATGTGGTGGTTGCGCGCTGACCAGGAGGTGCGCGCATCATTTGTGCTGCAAAACATGTTGGCACGCGTCTTGCAGCGTGGCATTTACAGTATTGTCCATCCATCTCGCAGACTGATCTCCTCCTGTCCGTGCTGCGGCGAGACGTTTGTTTGAAGCCATTTTCAGATCAAACCATTTATTCTTGATTTCTGATACTGTACGACCCACGGGACACACAGCATGCACTACAATATTAATATGAAGTTAACTGTAGTTTAGAGACATTTTAAAATGCTTCTGTTGAAAAACACATCCGACACTTGCGGGGGGTGGGGGGGTAGCGGTGCGCTACAGCTCTTCTGAATAAGTGAAACTATAATGTAACACAGTACACTAAAATTAGAGATATTTGACCATCCGACACTTGCGGGGGGGTGGGGGGCAGCGGTGCGCCACAGCTCTTCTGAATAAGTGAAACTACACAGTTGTTTACAAACTTTACACTAACATTAAAGATATTTGACCATCCGACACCTGCAGGGGGGGGGTGGGGGGGTAGCCACAGCGCGACTGAGAGCAGATCTCCGAACGCGTGAAGTTCCTCATTTTACTTCATGTGTTTGAATGAATGGACACTTCCTGCTGTCAGAAGGCAGGAAGCGTGGCCTTATATGGTGTTTTGAGGGGTGGAAATTATGTAAATTACATTCACGCGAGCACGCGCAGGTGAGTAGAACAGGTGGAATTCATCACCTTTAAGCAGCCCGTTTACACGCTTTTCCTGTGGATAGAAGACTTTGTTGGTTCTGACGTGGCATGTTCGTACGAACGCTTCGTACGAACAAAAGTAGGAGAAATTTAGGATAAGAATAAGAACATTTTCGTGCATGAGGGCCAATGAGACATATATTTTCTAAACACAACATCCCAGAGGCTTTTAAACCCCAAAATACATTACGGCAAAGACTGGTTCATCCCAAAGATCCAGTCCCCTGGCACAAACAGAGTAATATTGTGTATGCTGTTGAAGGGATCTGTATGGATGTTCAAATGAACCAGGCGTCTCTTGAGGAAAATAAGATTTATTGAGAAAGACACAGGTTAACAGAGTAATCAGATATTATGGCATTAAATGAAGATCTGTATGCATACAAAGCCCATGATTCAGGAGGACAGACCTGTCGCGTCGAAGCCGTCTCCAGAATGCCCCTTTTTTCTGCTGTGGTCATAAAATGTTTTGGGCTTCTCCTGTTGTCTCATTGGCCATCCTCCTGATAAGGGCTTGTTGCCGGGCCAACAGAGATTTATGAGAAGGCCCAAGGTTTCTCCTGTTGACCTGTTTAGATTGTGTGTGTGTGTGTGGCTCTTCTGTGTAAGTTACCCAGAGCAGAGTTTAGATTTAAAGGATTTAATGTGTTATGTGTACATTTATATATTGATCCTGTGAACATGATGTGTAATGGACTACTGTAGTGTATTTGTTCTGTGTTTGCTTTTATATAAATGTCTTGGTTCTGGTCGAAGGCCAATTTATGTCTCTGCCCTTCCCCCCTGGAATGTTAGGTGCAGTTTGGCACCGAGAGCTGCTTCGGGAGCTTCCAGTCTGTTTCCTGCATTTCTGGCACTCTTTCTTAATGATCAGGTAAGATTAATAAATTCACACTTTTTACTATGTTGGCTAAAGGCCGAGATACACTTGAGCGTTCTCACGATATGCCTATACGCAACGTACATACCTCAAGGCAAAAGCGTAGCCCCGCGTAGCCCCTCAGGGCACGTACGCGCAAAGCTTTTTTTTTTTTACATACGCATACGCGGTGCGCGGTGTCTGACCATAAACTTCCCCGGCGCCGGACTGTTTTGTATGTTACACAAATGAATTAAATTCCTCTTTTTTATCGCTGATCGGGCCTTTTCTTTTGTTTTTTTGCCTAAAGTCAAGTAATCACTTCTTCCTCCGTTCACTCGATGATTGAAATGAATGAATTCAGGTCCTACCTGGGTGCGCGATGTTTTAAATATCCCTGGTGGGCTGTGTGCTGCAGGAAAAGCACTCCCTGTTATTATTTTTATTTCTGAGAGAACTTTTTATAACATATATAGTAGAAACACCGCATCAGAACACCGCAGCAGTCTTCAGCGAGCTACATGAGCTGACTGAAAGCTGTCAATCATTTCAGTAGGCGTGTCAGCAAGTGACCAATCAGCGAGCTCAGTTGAGTCCCCTCTGTGCGCAGCTGCTCATATTACAACAAGGATCTGGAGCGAGAACGCGAACGTTTGAAAGCTGATAGTTTCTGAAGCTATATCAGCGAAATGCATGCGCACAAAATGCGCGCGTAGAGTGGCGTACCTGAGGACGCTCAGGTGTATTTCAGGCTTAAGCACACAAGCATGATTGTATAAAACATTTGTGATTACATGATACACAATTAAGAATAAGAACACTTGTGAAATAGGTTTAATCAGAATAACATATAGGACTGTGTATTACCCTTCACACCCTCTCTTGACCTATTAAAAATAGGTCAAAACAACCCGCACGACTCCAGCCGGATCCCCCGAAGAGGACCCCCATCTCAACATCATGTCAAAAAGACTCCACACCAAATAAAATCACTTAAACTAAAAACCAACTACATCTAACTCAACCTCTATCTGACTCCAAAATCAACCATCCACCAAACACCTAAAGTAATAATCACACACTACAACCTATCACAACCTAAGCTACCAAATCATAAAAGGATAAATGCAATTGATAAATGCAAACACCACCCTAACTCCATCTCCACACCTGGACTCCCCCACCAAACCCCTCATCACCTCTACAGGTATCTGGCCTCGGCCAAAGACAGGTGATCTCTCTCGTCTGGCAATGAACCGCGTCTGACCTGCACCATGGGAAACACAGTCCCATAATCCTCCATCTCCCTTGTAACAACCATCCTGGAGACCATTGCCTGCACACAAGGCGCCACACACCCCATAAACACGCAAAATAGAACCAGAGTAGCCAGCGGAAAAGCCAAAAGCTTAAACAACGCCTGAGTCCATGAACCACTGGTGAACCCAAGACAGTACATCCCACTGTCTAGCAGGTGCATCTGCCGCCTTCGCCTTCTGAAGTTCTCTCAGCTGTGTCAGGGCCGCTGTCACCCTGGCTTGGGGATCAGAACCAGTCTCGTCAGGAATGTAAGTACAGCAGGTATCTCTACCTATGATCTCACAAACCCCGCCCCTCGACGCCATCAACAAATCCAAAACCAACCTGTTCTGCAGGACCATAATTCTGAGGGCAGTTAACTCAGCCGAGATGCCCTCCAAAGCCCTAATCGTGGAGTTCACAAACACCCCAAAACGGTAATCAAGCGTTTCCAAACGTAACATCAGCTTACCAACACCTGCCCACGGAAAAAGTGAAAGCATGACCTTCTCCCCCGTTGTCCAATGCTTAAATTCCTGCGGCACATCTGAACCCCAGATAGACTCATGAGGTTTGAGAACATTTGCTCTCTTCTCACGAACATAATGAGACCCTTTACTGACGGAGGCCATAAATGAGTCATCAGTCACCGCTACAGGTGCACACAGTCCGGTCCAGTTCGCAGGCAAGGATAAAAGCACAGCATGACCACACAACCAAGCTAGATCCTCAACAGGAAATGTCCCATTCACTCCCGGAACACCTACGTGAATGTTCCCTGGATGGTACACCGCTTGGCAGCTCTTCGTAGGCAGTGAGCCAACCACCACCTGATGTGAGTCCTGGTGATGAACGCGGTGTACACAAATCGGGAACTGTTCACCAGGTGTCCACTCCACATACTGGCTCAACACCACCACCGGGTCCGACTGTGTCAACTCGTACCTTCTAGCCTCACACTTCGCTGGTTGTTTGATGTACCCCCTAGAGCTGTACTGCAAAAAACAGAAAGACAACTTGCATTCTAAAGGCTTCACTCGCAAAGGCAGGTGGGATGCAGTGACAGGAAGCTTTGTGCATACATAACATTCAGAGCTGTGGCGCCCCCTGGCCAAAAACTGAGCATACTTATACCAGCTGTTCATCTGGAAGCTATGAGACAAGTTCAGAGTCAACTGATCAATCTCCTGAATCTGAGACCATGCTCTAAGCTTGGGACCTCTCTCTTGTCCCTCGGATGATCCACTGCACGACACCTCCGTAGACCTGGTATAACACAAAGAAACTCCAACAGTAAAACGATCATAATCATAATCGACATCACCACACCTCCTGCCAGGAAAATTCTGTAATGCCTATGAGCCATGCTGAACTCCTCGTGGACCGATTAAACTGTAGCACAAACACAGTTTAAAGCAGCAAGCTGTGAACCCTGGAATGTACAAAATTCAAAAACAGAAAATGAGGTTGACCCCCTTCTCAGTTAAACTAACCCAACCTGAAAAGGTAAACACATATGATAAAATCAATGTTGAAAGTCCAAACACCAGATACATGCAAAGTTCACAAAATCTTCTTTTTCTCCTTATTTTTTTATTACACAGGAATCACTGGATCCGCACGTGCAAGAAATACAGTCTTATAATGAACACCTCACTCTCCCAATGAATTTTAAGAAATACTGTAGATCAAAACCCTTAATACTTATTTGTTTTTAACACTGAAATTGAAAAATGTAACTCCAACCCCTTGAAAATTAGACCTGGTTATACGTGAAAAGTATGTGTTGTTGTGTTAACCTCTAACCTTAGGAAAGTAGTAAAAATTGAATATGGGTGGAAGTTAAAATGTAGCAACGAATAGTTGACAACTAAATCAACTCTAAGATAAGAAGTAGTGGTGATTTTCAAAATGTAACACTAATTTAACACTACGGGTAAAGTCCTAACATCTAATTTTAAATGTGTGATCCTTAAAATGTGAGATTTAAAGTTTAAAGTATAAAATATGAATGATTGACCCAAACACTTAATGATCTTAAGAATGCAACAAATAGAAACACCTGTAAAATTTCAAACACCGTTTTAGTCTTTCTGATTTTAATATAACACCCTGATTTCTGTTCTCCTTAGATCTTGCTGCACGACACACTCTTCAGAGGCCACGTGGACGTCGACACGCCACCACCCTTTTTGGGCTGCAGATTGCTTAAGATGATAAGCCAGTTGGGCTTTGTTCAATACCCCGTTCCGTTGGCGAGCAACACTGCCCCAACCCAAAAGGATGGATGCCCCCCTCTCTCCTGTTCCTCTTGCTGTTGCTCTGCCTTTTGAAGCTGCAAAAATGCAGCTGGCTCTTCCCTCACAAGGCAACAAGGCAGAGAGGCCTGCGGCCAGGGGGAACTTACTTCCCTACCGTTTCTGGTCCGCTCTTAAAAGCAAGAATAAAGATGCATTTCAGGATGACTTCCCACAGCAAGAACAAAGGTGTTTTTCAGGATGCTTCCCCACTCGAATCAGAACACTACCTCACGAACAGATGACTTCCCCGGACGAGGAAGTGAAACGATGAAGCCACCGAGGCCCACACTTTCGTTGGGATGAAGATGTAGGACGGCCGACAGCGCGTGCGGACCACTCGCTCCAGATGCAAAGCCAGAGCTCTCAGCTTTGCAGCTCCGCCAGATCTGCCTCGACCTGATGTGATGACCTTTGAGGCTCTTCAGCCGGCGCACACTGACTCAGATGAAACCAAGTGGAGCCCTTATCCTTGAGGCGCACCGCGTATGATGTGCGCTCCACCACTTGGAAAGGGCTGGTCCAGCGTGGCTCCGCCCACTTCCGTTTAGTGACTCTCAGAAGCACCCAGGGTGTCAAAGGACCTTCAGGCCTTTCTTCCTGAAGCGTATTGGAATCAGGGATCTATAGATGGAAACTGGACAAAAGACCTGTTAGTGTTCCAATGTACATTGCATGTGACATTTTAACAGTTTCTTCTGAGGGCCATTCAACGTTTTGTTGTGGCCCAGGAAATGCCCTCCCCGTAGTTAACTCATAAGGAGTGAAACCTGTACCCCGATTCACAGAGGCTCTGACAGCCATAAGGGCGATGGGTAGAGCGTCAAGCCAATTAATTTTTGTCTGTGCACAGATTTTAGCCAATTTTTCTTTCAGATTTCTGTTCAAACATTCGACTTTTCCCTGTGACTGTGGGTGATAGACTGACCCAAATGCGTGTTTGAGGCCTAAAGCCTTTTCAACCATCTGCAGATCTGCATTTTTGAAATGTGTACCATTATCTGACCTGATTTTAGAAGGAAAACCATGGACTTGGAATGTAATGATTGATTAAACATTTTATAACCGTTTTCCCGTCTTCTTTTTTCGCTGGCCATGCTTCTGGCCATCCGGTGAATGCATCAACGCAAACCAGTAAGTATCTGAACCCCTTTACCAGTTCGATCATGTCCGTGTAATCAATGATTATCTCATAACCCGGTGTCATCTCTGTCGGAAATTTGCCTTGATCACGCGGCTTCATCGATGGTTTAGAGTTATGCAAGTAACACACGGTGCATTCCTTCACAAATGCTTTAAGCAACGAATTCAAGTGTGGGTGCCACCAGTTGACAACATTTCTTCTCATCTGGTGTGCGCCCACATGCGCGAGTCCGTGTGCTTCATCCAAAACTCTCCTCTTCAGGCTCAGGGGAAGAACCCATCTTCCATCTTCAGGATGTATCCACAACCCATCTGGTCTCACTTTAGCTCCATTGTCCAGCCACACAGTTTTTTCTTCAGGAGCTGCCCCTTGTTGACAGCACGCCACAGACACCTCATCCCATCTCATGGCCCTCTCTTCTTCTGGTGTGACTATCACACGGGCAGCACGGTGGCACAACTGGTAGAGCTGCTGCCTCTCAGCGAGAAGGTTGCCGGTTCAAATCCCGGTCCGGGGCCTTTCTGGGTGGAGTTTGCATGTTCTCCCCGTGCATGCGTGGGTTTCCTCCGGGTACTCCGGTTTCCTCCCACAGACCAAAAAACATGCTTGTTAGGCTGATTGGTGACTCTAAATTGACCCTAGGTGTGAGTGTGAGAGTGGATGGTTGTTTGGTGTGAGTGAGACAGGTCCCTCTTGTAAATGAGTCCCCGTGACTCAACGAGGCTAGCCTGTATAAATAAAGGTTGAATGAATGAATGAAAAATCACCATCTGACTCCAGTTGATGTATCCTGATGCTCTTTTTGCTTCCAAATCAGCTTGACAATTTCCTCTGGCTGTTTGGGATTCTGTGTCTGTGTCATGACCCTTGCATTTCATAATTGCTACTTCCCTCTGTAGCATTAAAGCTGTTGCAAGTTCCCTCATGTTTGATTGGTTTACCATTTGCTGTCAGAAAACCGCCTCTCCTCCACTGAGCTAGTTCTGTATGTGCCGCCCCATAGGCATATGCAGAATCGGTGTATATGGTAACCTTTTCACCTGTTGCCCACTGTAATGCAGAGATCAGAGCCCTGACCTCTGCCCTCTGTGCTGACTGTGACCCCTGCAGCTTTTCACACACCAGTGTGTTATAAACCTGATCTGTCTGACGCACCACAGCAAAACCAGCACTGAGCTGACCATCCTGTCCCCGGAAACAACTTCCATCACAGAACACCACGTGTCCTCCCTCTAATGGTGCGGCCTGTAGATCTGGTCTGACCTTGTCATCCACCTCAACTCTTCTTTCGCACACATGTGGCTCGCCCACGCCCAACTTGTCTGCCATGTTAATCCCCTCGTGTGTGAACAACAAGTTAGGTGCTTCAAGGACTTTGTTGATTCTTTGCTGCCTCAATGGTGACATGGTGAAGTTCTGTGAGTTCACAAATGCAACGACACTGTGTGATGTTAGAATATGCAGTGAATGACCCATTACCAAATGTGCAGTTTTCTGAACCAGCTTAGCCACGCCCACTGCGTGCTGAGTGCACGGAAGATGCCTTTTCTCCATGTTGTCAAGTAAACATGACACATACATCAAAACCCTGCGCCCTCCTGCATGTTTCTGAAAAAAGACGTCGTTTATCATCCCTTCAGTTTCAGGGACATCCAGGTAGAAGGGACGCCCATAATCTGCCAACGCCAGCTCCGTGGCATTGCTCATCTGTTGTTTCACAGTGATAAATGTCCTCTCAGCTTCCTCATCCCAGTCTAGCTGTGCAGTGGGGTTTCTCATGCCCTTCTGTTTAACCAAAGCGCGCAAAATCTGTGTTTGGCCTGCATAATCTGGGATATAATTTCTGCTATACCCTGTCAGGCCGAGAAATGACAGTATCTCTTTCACTGTCTGCGGTTTTGGGTGATGTAGAATTGTGTCATGATGAGAAGATGAAAGGCCCGCTCCCTTCTGAGAGATCACTCTCCCCAGGAAGGACACCTGTCGTCTTACCGCCTGTAGTTTAGTTTTATTGACTTTGAAACCAGTAAGTGTTCAAGGACTGATTGGGTTGCTACCAGTGAGTCCTGGACAGTATGGCTGGCGATTAATAAATCATCGACATACTGGACCAGGACTGTGTCCTGTGGGAGTGGCACCTTACTCAGAACCTGTTTCAAGACTTGGTTGAAGATTCCAGGAGATAACGCAAAACCTTGAGGGACTCTCTTGTACCTCAACTGTTCACTCCTAAAGGTAAATGAAAAAATGTCTCCGTATTCTTCTTCTAGCGGCTAACAGAAAAATGTGTTAGCCAAATCCAAGTAGGTGAACCATTCATGTTGTGGTGTCAAATTGTTCAACGCCACGTATGGGTTTGGAACCGGGACAGTTTGGGTTATTAAGAGTTTATTGATCGCTCTTAAATCATGTGCCATGCAAAATTTTCCTGTGTTCCCTTTCTGCACAGGTAAATTGGTGTGTTCCAAAGAGACTGTGAAGGTTCTAGCACTCCACTCGCTTTTAATCCTAGGATTGTCTCTGCAATACCCTCCTCTGTAATTAATTTGTGAGGATATTGTTTAATCCACAGTGGGTAAGTGGTTTGGACCTAAAACGTTATGGGCGGGCAGGCAATCAGTCCCACATCCGTGGGGCTTTTTGACCACAACGTCTCTGGCATACTATCAATCAGCTGACCGGCGAATGGGTGGTCAGTTTGTTCACGACCGTGCTCCATGGGGAGCTCTTCATGTTGCATTATGGCTACATCATGTGCAATAGACTCAATTGCAAAACACTCGCAGCTCATTGAATGCCAGACGAACGGTGTAGGTGTTTTTACCCAGTCAACGGCTTCTGAAGCCCTTTTTACCATTGGTCCCAAGTCTTTAGCCTAAAATTTTGGATTCAAACCTAGTGAAATATGAGGCACAGCTTCGGTGCTCATCATATACCACTCCTGCTGCTCAGGAGTTAAATTAACAATTGCAGCTACTCCCTCCGTTCCCACATATAGATTCCCTGTTGTGATTGGCCAAATTTTTCCCTCTATTTGCTCTGCAAAGTGTTCCTGAAACACCTCATCTCCTCTTCTGTCATAAAAGAGGGTGACATGTGGAGGGTCTGGTGGAGTAGAGTAAGGCTGAAGTTCCTGTAACCAAGGTTTCCACGCAAGGTAAGCGGAATAGATGCCCCCTCCGCCCATGACTTCAGGTTCAAGTAGCCCCCAGTACATGTCAGCGTATTCATTTTGTATTGGTTGTATCACACACTGTGAGTGGGTAGTGGTGAACTGGCCACATTTCAATGAGGTGCCATCCGGCAACCTCACCATGAGTCCATCTGATGAGCATAAGATTGAAGCTCCCAGTCGGATCAGCATGTCTCTCTCCAGCAGATTGGCGGGTGCATTTCTTGCCACCACGAATGGATGTCTCAGAGTCTGTGTTCCCACTCTTGTGAGTAGTGGGCTCATTACAGGCAGTCTTTGTGTGGCCCCAGAAAATCCAATCACCTCCACTGACCTGTGTGACAGTTCGCAGTCAGGTGGGGTGTGAGTCACTGTTGAAAAGGTCGCTCCTGTGTCGACCAGAAATTGCAAGCTTTCATTTCTCACTTGCACTTCAATGGTTGAGTCTGTCCCTCCCCCAATGCTCAGGATTTTCTGTGGGATGTCTCATTGTTGTTGGAAGCCTCGTCCTCCTGACGTGAGGGAAGGCTGGACTGCCTGCTACTGAGGTAGAGGTTGTTGCAGTGGTTGTAGTTGAGGTAGCTGTTGTTGTTGAGGTAGCTGCTGTTGACCTCACATCTGCTGAAAGGGTTGCGGTGCACTCATGGGTTGTTGGTATAACTGTTGTTGACCCATGGGTTGCTGGTACAACTGTTGTTGACCCATGGGTTGCTGGTACAACTGTTGTTGACCCATGGGTTGTTGGTACGGCTGTTGCTGTCCCCACATTTGTTGTTGTGGTTGTTGCCTGTACTTGTGGACGCAATCGCGCGTCCAATGTCCATGCATCCCGCACACAAAGCAGGTATCCAACTGCTGTCCCCCCTGTGGAGCGCCTGTGTTCCAGGTTTACCCCTCGTCCTCTCTGACCACCTCCCCTGCCTCGTCCAGCCTATCTTGTTGGATGTCCACCTCTGCCTCTCGGGCCAGGAGTTTCAGACCACTGTTGCATAGCAACCAACCCCGAGGCGTCCACTGCCTCTCCTGCTCCCTTAGAGTTACCTTGTACTTCTTGTACAATTAACTGTTTTTTCTCTTTTGCTTTTTTCTTATCGTTATGTGTCTGTCTGGCACTCGAGAGCTGGAATTTAATCAATTGATTCTTTGCAATCTCTAATTCTGCCGCCTCTTTATCCTCCTGCTTTTTAGCATATTTCAGACGATGTACGACGTGCTTCTCCCACCGGTCTGGCGAGGCCGTGAGCAAATCAGGATTCTTCTCCAGCTCATCAACCACCTCAGCCGGCAGTCCGTCGAGAACCACTTTTCTGAAGTATGGACGTTGCTAAATGCATTGTGCCCGAACACCTGTGACCTTCTCCCAAGTCTCTTTACATTGCTGCAGGAATGTCCACGGATCAATTGATCTGTCCCACCGAAACTCAGGGACTTATTCCCCCACTGGCAGAGGGTACAGCGCTTTTATAATTGGACCTATATCAAAATACGCGTCTGTTAACGGAGTATCATCAGGGGTCTCTGCGATCCTGTATCAACATCCTGCGAGCAATATCTGCAAATTCATGTACGTTTGGAATGTGTTTTGATTGGCACAACGTGCAAACGTGGCATTTAGATCTCCCACTGCCAACTTGACCCCATAGTAAGAGAGTTAAATTTATCTAGCCATCTGGCTCCTCCCTCAGTCAAATCTGGCAATTTCTCAATGAGAGCATCCAAATCGCGTATGTTATAAGGCTTATACCTGGTCACCTGACCTAATGGACCCCGTGTGGTCATCAATGGCAGCTGAGTTCCAACATAGAGCCTTTCACTTAATTGCCTCATCTCATCCTGGTCATCTCTAGGTTGGGGGTATACCTGTGCGCTGGAATATCCCAGTGCTGACCTCGTGTACAATTCCTCCTCTGCCCTGTTAAGCTGCTCACGTACTGGACAGTTTGGGGGTACCTGTGGCCTCCCTCTTACCAACTCGTCTTCTGACAGCCACGGTTCCAGTCAATGAACCCTTAAAAAACAACTTTGTCTGCTTCTCTGCCTGAGGCTCACCTACATGTCTGCTCCTGGCTGCGTGCTTGCTACCCCCTCTGGGGGGGCCGTAGTACCCCCTCCCTGTCTCTCCTGGCGTCTTGTACCCCCTCTGTAGCGTCTTGTAGCTCGACCCTCTTCCTCTCTGTCATAGTCACGTGGACATGGGGACATTGAACCTGGCCATTCCCTTTCCCCTCGCTCATCAGCAAAACTGAGTTCCCGCTCTACTTCATTACGGAAATGTTGTGCTCTCTGACCCCTCATCCTCTCTTCCATGCTACTTCCAGCTCATCTCTGCTCCTCTTCCTCAGTCTCATCCTCCTCAAACCTCACCTGTCCTCTCCTTCTTGGGAACATGGTGTCCTGCAGGTGGAGCAGGAGGAGCGGTGGCTTTGACAGCATATGGAGGCGGTATGGCTTTCTCTTCCACTGATGTACCACTGTCTGTTACTCCAACTTTCTGTACGCTCTGAGCTAACAAAGCTATTTGTTTATACACATCCACTAATTGCTTTTGTTGTTGGTAATTTTTATTAAGCTTAGCACGTTCCAAGAATGATTTACAAATGATTTGTTTTGTCTCTACCTCCTCCAGCTGTTTCTGTTGTTCCTTGACTTTTGCCCAAACTAATTGTTAAATTATCTGTTGATTTTTCTGCTGAACTTTCTGCTGACCTCACAATCTGTGTGATTAGCGTGTCCAACTCTTTGCACTTTCCAGCGTTCGCCGCATGAATTATGTTAATGACCGCCTGAACCCTTACCAATTGATCTTGTAAAGGTTCTTGTTGCTGGTCCCGTTTTCCTTTTATGTGTGCCATATTTGTTTTCACAAGACATTCATCCAAAAGCTTTATTTCCCAAACGCTCTCACATGCACTGAGATCTATTGTAAAAAACACAGGAAAAAGTCTGAGGTGAAAACCTCTGTGTTCAGACTTGTTTCTATGTTAAACAACAGCCCACTCTGGTGGACAAATTATGGCAACACCACACACACACACACCACTCAACTGAAGACAACTTTAAAATCACACTCCTGAGTCCACACAAACATTTAACAAGTAATTAAAAACTCATAATTTGAATCTAAATGAGATCTCTCCCCCCTATAATGATCATTTACATTGAAAAACTTAAAGAAATGCAATGCGAAGTATTTTAAAACGAATTAAACGCAAGACCCAATCACGCACCCTCTCTTGGTGTGCTTTTTTTTCTTTCTTTTCACTCTCAGACCTCTGCGGTCACATCTCCCAGTGTATACTTCCAACTAAGTTAGTTTGCAACTCTACCGCAGGGCACACTGGGGGATGTAGTCTCACATCACGCGTGACTTCCGGCGAACCCTCGACACCGGGCATCGGAAACGTAGCGACCTCCGAAACAAGCTACAGCGGTCCAAGTACCAATGAACGCCCGCATCAGACTCACAGAGGAGTCCTGAACGCACGCACGCGAAACAAGTTGGAAGGCCTAACCAGCTACTCAAAGGATCGAATGTACCTTGAAACGTTTTTTTAAACAAGACAATGAAACAATTCTTTGTGACTTCCGCTACCCACGCGACGAACGGATCTGCCTCACGTGAAACAAGCAGTCACAAACGGCTACTCACGGCCTGAATGGAAAACGCTCACCAACCCAAAAGTAAGTAATTAAAAACCCCCAACATTCGATCGACACGTGACTAGTTTAATCAAATGTGCATGCGCCTCCCACATGCGCTCCTCGGCCCGCACTCGGGCGGGGGAGGGCTGTGGCCCACTAGTCCCGACCGAACCGACACGTGTCTGATTAAACTGAAACCAGTGTCAGTGAACAAACTTCTTACAAACCAAATTAATAGTATTTATTTTAACAAGGGTCTCTTTATCGCGAGAGTGCCCTCGTGGATCTTAGTGCAATAAATTTGGATAGTAGGCCAAATGGACGTTTTTGGTTAAACCACGGTCGACTCACCTTGGTTGTTTTCTGGGCCCAACTGCACTCAGTCTACGAAGTTCTGCTCATCTACCTCAGAAGCCACTTGGAACATCACGTCGGTCGGTCACCAGAACTGAAGGGATCTGTATGGATGTTCAAATGAACCAGGCGTCTCTTGAGGAAAATAAGATTTATTGAGAAAGACACAGGTTAACAGAGTAATCAGATATTATGGAAATGAAGATCTGTATGCATACAAAGCCCATGATTCAGGAGGACAGACCTGTCGCATCGAAGCCGTCTCCAGAATGCCCCTTTTTTCTGCTGTGGAATGTAATATCATAAAATGTTTTGGGCTTCTCCTGTTGTCTCATTGGCCATCCTCCTGATAAGGGCTTGTTGCCGGGCCAACAGAGATTTATGAGAAGGCCCAAGGTTTCATGATTGCGCGCGTTAGACGAGGTAACCGTCCATCATATCCCTGCCGGACGCGGGTTCGCTCCCCGGTCCCGACGGGATGTTTTCCCGGCGATGTCATCCCTCCGTGATTAATCTTAGTCACTGGCACTTTTAGTTGTAGAAATGTTAGCAAATATGTGCTTTAAGTATGCGTTTGTTGTTCTAAACAGAAGGTGTACTTCTGTTGCCGAGAACGTCATTTCCTGTTTACTTGGCGCTCAAGACCGGTGCGTTCGTACGTCATTTCCGGTATAAGTAATTTCTAAATTATTATTTGTAAACAAACGTGAAATCTAGGTGTTATCTATGAATTTTCTTCAACGTTTTGACTGATTCTTTATATTAGCTTATATACTCAATTGTAAATATTCTAAATGTTAATCTAATTACTTAATAATTACAGTAATAAACAAATTGAAATACTAAATACAGAGTACACAAGGGCATTGAATGCAACACTTTTATTGCAGCGTTAAGAACATCAAGAAAAAAATGGTCATATCCATCATAATTTATAATTGAACAACAACAACAACTTTCAAAGACAAAATATTAACAATAAAAACATACATTAAAATATAAACATAAATTGCTGTGAAAAAATAAAATGTCAGTATAAACATATCAAATAACAACTATAATATATAATATACATAGATTTAGATATATATATTGTTAACTCTTAAATAGGTTTTAAATATGTTATGGTCAGTCAGTATGAATGTTTTATATAATAATGTTTGTCTTGTACCTGCAATAGTAAAACAATACACGTAATACACGTGTTACTAATCACAACAATTTAAGAGGCTGGAGGCTCATCGTTCCCACTTTTTTTCTTTTTGTAACCTCGCTTCTGTAGCTCTGCCCTCCAGTCATCATAAGACTGAGTTGCAGATTTTTGGCAGTACCAGTTTCCAAAGTACTGTTTGTGTGAGTCAGGCTTTCTGTCTTCCTTACACTTGCTGCAAATGATTACATCAGTTTTTTTAACGTATTTACGTTTTCCTGTTCCACTTAACTTTTCCTCGTCTTTTCTTTGTGTCTGGGCTGAGAGTGGGACTGCAAAAGTTATTGGGAGGTTGAGGGTAACCGTTTGCGAGAGTCCAGGAGTAAACATCACCTGTGGGGGGGCAGACACACCTGGAAACTGAACTGATGGCAGAATACAAGGAGCATGTGGAGCTGCTGAGAATAAAGCCTGCAGAAAGGGCAGGGGAGCCTGGGCTATTGGTGTCAGTTTACGCTTAAAGCTGCAGTATGTAGCTTTTTTTATGAACATATTTCTTCACTCTGTCACTACCTCCTGACAGACTGATGTTAGCCAGGTAATCTCTGAAAAAAATAAAAAATATTGTCCCCTTGCTTCTCCAGGTGGTAAATAAGCATTTCTAAAAAGAAAAGGTGACCCGCCATTTTCCAGCCAATAAAAACAGAGTTTGTAACCAGCCAATAAAAACAGAGCTTGAATTTGAATCAGCCAATAAAAACAGAGCTTGAATTTGAAATTCAACAGACCACAAGGGGGCAGAGCCACATATGGCTCTGAGGGGGAGGGATCAGAATGCTTTGCCTGTTGAAAATATTTCTAACTGCTGCAGTTCTACAGAAACTGCATACTGAACCTTTAAAATAAAGAAATTTATGTGAACACATTTCTGAAATCTGTCTTTTGTACCATTGTGTAACTGTGGCAGCATTCACTTCTGGCAGCTGGAGGGTGGTCTCATTCATCAACTTTGCATTAGTAATAATGCACTCCCGGATGTGATTGTAAACACGTGCCACCATTGCAAACCTCAACACTTTCTTCCCATCACAGCGTACAGCATTTGGGTAGAGGGTGCAGAGTCTTATGCAGATGGCCTCCACAACTCTGTTGCAGTCTGGCCACTGTGCAGGACTGTGAGCCCCAATGAAACACCTAAAAAAGGACAATAGACTGCATAGTATTCACTTCAATTAAGATTGTCTTTGATGTGGGTCTTTCAGTTATTTTACAGTTATTTTGAACAGTAAAAGTCTGGTATGTGTATTTTAACATACCGTTTAGTGCTCTCCACACCTGGCACGACAAGCTTCTTGGTGGCCCTGAATCGTCCCTTTTTTAGACTGCTTTGATGACGAGAAGGATATATTGTCTTTTTCTAGTCAAATTCACCCAAGGCTTCCCAGAGGGTAATGATTTGACAGCACTCTTCTTCAGACAAAGACTGATCCTTAAGGCTGACCAAGAAATCTGCCAAATCCTGCACTGCTCCATATCCCTCGACATTATCAGGACCAACTGATCTCTAAAAAAGAAAGAGCATTAAAGCTGCTATATGTAACTTTTCTAACAATATATTTTTAACATATTTCTTCACTCTGTCACTAGATTGATGTTAGAGAGGTAATCTCTGAAAAAAAACTAAAAAAAAATATTGTCCCCTTGCTTAGCACTAGGATGACTGAATTTTCAAGATCCTGAGGACAAACCCCCTCCTTCTCTTCAACCATTAGTAGGCCATTAACTGCCTTTTGTTATAAATATGCATGCACACAACTCAGACACCCCCACCACACCAGACTGCACAGACTGCATTCCAATGTTTCCACCAGGTAAGTAAGTAAGTGTCTCTGCTTGCACTTCCCCCCTTAGTCAGAAGAGAGGCCCTGACCAATTCACACATAACAGACCCTGAAGTTATCTCACAGTTGAACATTTTGGGACATCCACTGAACGGAAAGCTTTGTCTTGCTCCAGAACAAGTTTATGCATACAATTGTCTTATTCTGCTGTGCTGATTATCCTATAACCCTGATGTTCTGTCAAATAAATTATTTTGCTTACAAGTACTGTCTCTCTCCTTGTCCTTGGCACATGTATATACGGTGCGTTCCGACACATGCAGGTGGCCCATTGCTGTGTTCTACAACATGCTTGACCTATTGTTGTCCGTCACCTGACGGACCGACACAGGTCACATGACATGAAGTCAACTGACGGACCGACATAGGTCACATGACCTAAAGTCAAGTGACGGACCAACACAGGTCACATGACCTGAGGTCAACTGACAAAATGACACAGGTCATACGACATGAAGTCAACTGACGGACCGACACTGGTCACACGACATGAGGTCAACTGATGGGTCGACACAGGTCACATGACCTGAGGTCAACTGACGGACCGACACAGGTCACATGACCTGAGGTCAACTGACAGACCGACACAGGTCACATGACCTGAGGTTAACTGACGGACCGACACAGGTCACATGACATGAAGTCAACTGACGGACCAACACAGGTCGCATGACCTGAGGTCAACTGACAAAATGACAAAGGTCACACAACATGAGGTCAATTGACGTACCGACATAGGTCACATGGCATGAGGTCAACTGACAGACCGACACAGGTCACATGTCGTGAGGTCAACTAACGGACCAACACCGGTCACATGACCTGAGGTCAAATGATGGACACAGGTCACACGACATGAAGTCAACTGACAGACAGGTCACATGACATGAGGTCAACTGATGGACTGACACAGGTCACATGACCTGAGGTCGACAAAACAACAAAGGTCACACAACATGAGGTCAATTGACGTACCGACATAGGTCACATGGCATGAGGTCAACTGACGGACCGACATAGGTCACATGACCTAAGGTCAACTGACGGACCGACATAGGTCACATGACCTGAGGTCAACTAACGGACCAACACAGGTCACATGACCTGAGGTCAAGTGATGGACCAACAGGTCACACGACATGAAGTCAACTGACAGACAGGTCACATGACATGAGGTCAACTGACCACAGGTCACATGACCTGAAGTCAAGTGACGGACCAACACAGGTCACATGACCTGAGGTCAACTGACAAAGTGACACAGGTCACACGACATGAAGTCAACTGACGGACCGACACAGGTCACATGACATGAAGTCAACTGACGGACCAACACAGGTCACATGACCTGAGGTCAACTGACAAAACGACAAAGGTCACACAACATGAGGTCAATTGACGTACCAACATAGGTCACATGGCATGAGGTCAACTGACGGACCGACACAGGTCACATGTCGTGAGGTCAACTAACGGACCAACACCGGTCACATGACCTGAGGTCAAGTGACGGACACAGGTCACACGACATGAAGTCACCTGACAGACAGGTCACATGACATGAGGTCAACTGACGGACCGACATAGGTCACATGACCTGAGGTCAACTGACAAAACGACAAAGGTCACATGACATGAGGTCAATTGACGTACCGACATAGGTCACATGGCATGAGGTCAACTGACGGGCTGACACAGGTCACATGACCTAAGGTCAACTGACGGACCGACACAGGTCACATGACCTGAGGTCAACTAACGGACCAACACAGGTCACATGACCTAAGGTCAAGTGATGGACCAACAGGTCACACGACATGAAGTCAACTGACAGACAGGTCATATGACAAGAGGTCAACTGATGGACCGACACAGGTCACATGACCTGAAGTCAAGTGACGGACCAACACAGGTCACATGACCTGAGGTCAACTGACAAAATGACATAGGTCACACGACATGAAGTCAACTGACGGACCGACACTGGTCACATGACCTGAGGTCAACTGACGGACCGACATAGGTCACATGACCTGAGGTCAACTGACGGACCGACACAGGTCACATGACCTGAGGTCAAGTGACAGACCAACACAGGTCACATGACCTGAGGTCAACTGACAAAACGACACAGGTCACACGACATGAAGTCAACTGACGGACCAACTCAGGTCACATGACCTGAGGTAAACTGACGGACCAACACAGGTCACATGACCTGAGGTCAACTGACATACCGGTATAATGGACCAGATTGCACATTTATATACGGTGCGGCCCATTGCCGTGTTCTACAACATGCTTGACCTGGCAGCGATAAATGCTTATGTGTTATACAAGGCTTGCACTGGGTCCAAGGATTTTGGACTGAGGGGTAGGGGGTGGGGGGGTGTAGGTGTAGAATTAATGGGTCATTAGCAGGGTCATTAGCATGTGAATCGACATTATATAGCCCACTGAAAGGGACCGGGGGATTTGGAAGCCAAGTTCCCTTGCGCAAAAAAGCGCAGCCTTAGTCAAATTAGTGTTAAGTTGAATGCCATGTTTTGAACAAAAACAGTAAACAGTTTTTTTAAACAGCTTACCCAAAACAGCTCATCACCAAAAGTTTAGTACACAGATGACAGTGAACCAACAAACAAATGCCCTACTGCCCTTGAATGTGTCACAAACAACAGTAGCATGTACATACACACACACAGCTGATTACTCAGAGCAATCAGCAACAATGAGAAGCTTCAGCCAGCTTCTAACTGCTGCTGTCAAATCCTTCACAAACATGAGGTGACAAAATGTTACAGGACTATTTGACAATCCCTCAATACACAAACAGCAGACAACTCTGTTGTTGTCCAACCACATTTAGCACCTTCTTAACACCTATGGTGAGACTGTGCACTGCACAGAACACACAAAAACACAGCTCAAGGCTATTTGTGAAACTGCCTGTCACAAACACTGTGTTTTAACTAATCAGGCTCAGCAACAAGCCCCCATTAAATATTTAAGCACTGAAGCTCAAACAAAGTCTGTTCTGAGCAGACAAGCACACAAGTCACCTAATCAAGTACTCAAAGAGCCAACATCACAGCACCCCCAGCTGCGCTCAAAAAACACAGATCACAACAAGGCAAAGCTTTAGTGATCCTCACCAAAACAAGCTTAACAAGCTCATTCATTCACATCCCAGACAACACCTACACTAACCTAGCTCATTCATTCAAATCCAGCACAACTACTGAATGAAAACTAAACTAACCTTAACAGCTCGTTCATTCATATCCTGGACAACTACTGAATCAAAACTAAACTAACCTAAACAGCTCGTTCATTCATATCCCGGATGAGCGGCCATTTTATATGTTACGACCGGTAAGGCCACAACATACAAATGGACACTAGACACAGAGAAAGACTTAAAACGAATTTTATTAAACTAAAACTAAGAGCCTCCAGGCGGTCAGGGTCCTCCCAGGCTTCTCCCACCGGGACTGGAGCGTCCTCTCCTGGATCAGCATCCAAAGGAAAATAAATAAAAAAAGTTTAACAGAAAGGTGGACCGGTGAGTGTGGCCAAAAGCAAGAAAATGCCACCCAGGCAGACCCAATCCTGTACAGGACCGTCGTGTCTCCCCAGGCGATGATCTACCTTACCAAAAGTCCCCTAAACAAACAAAACATGAGAACTGGACTACGTACACCTACACAGTCAAAAGTGCAAAATAAAATGAAAAAGAGAAAAAAGGTAACAGTCCCTCACTGTTAACCCCAGCTGTCCCCCTCTTGGACGGCTGCCCAAACACTACCCTCAGTGTCTCCTAAAGTTGAACTCAAACAGGCCTCAGTGGCACAGGCTCATACCTCCTAAGTTTAGGCCAATGTTTCAACTGGCTCTTAAGGAGCCTCAACCCACACAGAACTCTAATTAACAGTCAGAGTCATTTTTAAGAGCTCAAACAGCTCAGCTACTCCCCCCTGGAGCAACCTCTCAAACAAATGGAGAAGGTGAAACTCTCCCCAATGTTTGTACACCTCACAGCACCAAGGTTGTCAATCAGCACTCAGCTTTATCTTGAGTGTATCTTCAGCTGGTTCCTACAAACCTTAGCTGACCAAATAAGCTTGATTCACAAGCTTCCACTAGCTTTCACTACACCCAACTCTAGTAAACACTAGAGCTGCACATGAGCAACCCTTTTGCTCCACATGTACTGTTTAAGCTACACAGTCATTTCAAGCCTTAGCTCAACACAAAGTGGTCAGAGTGGGTGGAAAACACTCTGGAACACACACAGGCAACAATACACCTTAATCAAAACTTGGTTTACCTGCAACATGATCACAAGTTGTTCCAACAAGCCCCAGCTTGCATCTACCAAACTCAGTTGGCAATCTCAACCTCACATTAGCTTTCAGTAAGGCTCCACTCTGCTCAAACCACAGCCTAAAGTTTTTATAGGCAGGATCTGCAGTTTGGCAGCAGCTCTGCCCAATCAAGCCTGATTGAAGCAGGCTGAGTTAAAAAAAGTGCTTTTCAGCAGGCTTGCAACCAATCTAAACACAATAATGATGTTTTTTTTTTAAAACTGTTTACTTCCTGGGTACATAACAGGACGAAAGACGAAACATTTCTACATGTTTGCTTTTTTATTTTGTTTTGTTTTTTTGAATGTCCAAAGGACCAGACTTAGCTTTTTATAGAATCTTTTTTTTCCTTTGGAGTTACTCTGTTTCGACGCTCGATCTGATCTCCCAGACGTACGTCTTTCTCTTTTGACGTTTGATCAGTTTTTCTGTTGCACGTCCTTTTCATGGCACTCCTCAACTCTTCTGATGCACGTCTTCTCACTGAGGGGGTTCTACTTAGCAGAACTGTCCTTGTTCAGGCAATTGCCACTGGAACCGTGATTAATCCCTCGGCAGCCTCCTCCTCTAAGGGGTCTATAAACTAATCCTACCACCCAGGTGTTACCCGTAGTTTTGTATGACAGTTTTATTTGAGGCTGTGTGGAAGTGATTCGCCCAGATGTGTTAACGACCTCCTATATGCACGCCACATCCAAAATGTCACCTTGTAAGTTGCGTAACTTAGCAGCTGAGGTCAGGAAGGGCCCCACAAAGAAACATGCATTCATGACCACTTGCCTCCTAATTAGCATTGCAATTTTTCTTGATCTGGTTTTGTTTAGAATCTAGGAATAAGATACAGGGATGTTGTTTTGTAATCAAAGCTAGGAAACCTTTAAAAACCTCTCTCTAGATGGTAATGTTAAATGGTAAATGGTAAATGGAATTTACTTATATACAGCCCCCTTTGACGGACCCCAAAGCGTTTCACAGTAACAGCCATCCACCCATTCATACAAACATTCATACATCGGTAGCAATAGACTGCCATGCAAGGTGATGCCTGTCCTACCAGTAGCAACTCGGGGTTAAGTGTCTTGCCCAGAGACACAACGAGGTATGCCGTGACCGAGGATCAAACCCGAGACCTTCTGGTCCTGAGCCGGCTACCCTGCCTTTACACCATCTCTGCCCCATGTTGAACCAAGCTCTACATGTTCCTGAACATAACAACAAGTTAAAGCTAAATTTTAACTGAATTTTGAGTAAGAGTCGACAGATTTGATGCCAAGTGGGATCGCTTCATTGAATAGCTCCACACCGGTTTCTGGGTAGACCAGAACCGTGTCGACGATGATGATGTCAGAGTTTCTACTCTGTGATAACCAGTAGCTGATTTACAGTAGGTAAATCAACATTCTTAATCTTGGCTTATGTTTACTTCAATCACACAACCACCAACTGAGTTTTTATTTTTCTTGTGAGGAGAACCTGTCCTCCCACCAGGCGGACCGGTTCTGAATGAGGCTCGGCCTAGGTACGGTGCAGGAGGATGTTGAAGAGAGAGATGTTGGGTGAACTATTTATTTAAAATTGTATCCATCCATCCATCCATCCATTGTCTTCTGCTTATCCGGGGTTAGGTCACGGGGGTAGAAGCCTAAGTAGGGAGACCCAGACTTCCCTCTCCCCAGCCACTTTGGGCAGCTCCTCCGGGGGAATCCCAAGGCGTTCCCAGGCCAACCGAGAAATATAGTCCCTCCAGCGTGTCCTGGGTCTTCCTCTTCCTCAACTGGCTCCTTTCCTTGACCTGTTCTGAATGAGGCTTGGCCCAGGTGCGGTGCAGGAGGATGTTGAAGAGAGAGATGTTGTGTGAACTATTTATTTAAAATCCCCCTCAATTTTTTTTATTCAATCCATTCAATATTTTAAGCTACATTAAGCAAAGGAGTGACAGCCTGAATGAGCCAGATGAACAATGTGGGAACTGTATCCAGGATGAAAACAGAGAGCATAGTCCAGTTCTATAGTGTAGTTTACAGTTTGGTTAACTTGTTTCTAATAGTGTGTTCAGTTTAATTTACGGGTGGCCGTGGTGTAGTGGTAATGGCAGTCGTCTCCCGATCGGAAAGTTGGCGGTTCGACTCCCGGGACCCGCACCATGTGTCGTTGTGTCCTTGGGCAAGACACTTAACCCTGAGTTGCTCCCGGTAGGACTGGAAAGCACCTTGCATGGTAGTCTGCCGCCACCGGTTTATGAATGTGTGTAGCATTCAATATATGTGTAGCACTTTGAGATTTTCAGTAATGAAAAGTGCGTTATAAATTGAATTAATTATTATTATTATTATTATTATTAATTATCAATGTTTGTGTGACATACAGTTTATGGTGTTGAATAAATAAATAAAAAATTAAACTTGATGTCCTCATTTTCAACTTTAATAACACGTAGCATGTTTTGCATCCTTTAATCACATAACTTGAATTACATAATGTCCAGATAACTTCATTTAGCTCAGAAAGCTTCATTATATATCTCACACTAACATAAATACTGTTTATTATTATTAAACTTATTATTAGGCACATTTAAGTATGTTATAGTGTAGTGTGATGTGTGAAATATCCTTGTTGTATAGTGATATTAGAACTGGATCCAACTGGATCTCTTCCAACACAGATGTCAGTCACAACATCTAGAATCAGACATAGGTCAACTATGAGATTAAACGTATATTCCATGAATCGTAGTTCAGAAAGCAGTGTGTCTGCCTCCATGTTGATAGAAATATGCCATATGTCTGCATGTGCCTGCACATGTGGTTTAACACAAAGCCTCAGCAGGAGATGTCTACTTTATCAGCGAGCAGTCAGCAAAAAACCTCCACTCTGGAAGGTGCGTTCAGAAACCTCTGGATTCAAAGAAGGGGGCCATTGGTGTCATGTAAATGTACAGCAGAACCGCAGAGAGAAAGGGGCAGATTCATTCAAAATACATCCCGTGTAAACAGTTCCACAGTCTCAGTCAAATCATTGACACCTCACTCACCCAAACACTAAATGACTAGGAAGATGGTCTACTAAGTATTTTGGATCTCTTTATGCCTCATAATTCTTGTGGTTTGGGTGTTTTTGCGGATAACATGAGTGATCACTGCGTTGTTGGTGCCATTAGCAATACTAGATTGCTTTTCTCCAAGCCTAGAGTAACTGTAAAAAGGAACATGAATCATTTTAGTGAGCAGGCCTTTCTTTGGGACCTGATCCAATTCGACTGGCATCATACTTGACTAATTCATAACGTGTGAAACTTGCTTGGAAGTATTTTCACAGTAGTTTCTTCTACTTTGAAAATAAGCATGCCCCTTTTCACCAGTTTAGAATAAAAGGATGAGGTAGCTTGTCTTTTTATGCCCGAGTTAGCTGATCTCTTACACAGGAGAGATCAGCTTTGGCAACACCTAGACAGCCTGGTTCAGACACTGACGGTTGCAATTTTGTCAGTTACGGAATCATTGTAAAGCTTCCATTAAAGCTGCATAGCATATTTACTTTTTATCTCAGATCCCCAAAGATCTAAATGACCCTAAAAAATTCTGGAAAACTATCAAATCACTTTCTGGCAGCTCCAATTCATCTTACCTACCACCATAAATACTTGTTAGCTCTGTTCCCATGTCATAGACATAAACATAAACATTTGTTTTGTGTTTGCATTTGTTTTTGTTTTGCATTTGTTTTATGTTTGCATTTGTTTTTTGTGTTTGCATTTGTTTTGTGTTTGCATTTGTTTTGTGTTTGCATTTGTTTTGTGTTTGCATGTATTTTTGTGTTTGCATTTGTTTTTTGTTTGCATTTGTTTTTTGTGTTTGCATTTGTTTTTTGCATTTGCATTTGTTTTGTGTTTGCCTTTGTTTTTGCGTTTGCATTTGTTTTGTGTTTGCATTTGTTTTTGTGTTTGCATTTGTTTTATGTTTGCATTTGTTTTGTGTTTGCATTTTATTTTAGTGTTTGCATTTGTTTTGTGTTTGCATTTGTTTTTTTGGTTGCATTTGTTTTTGTTCGCATGTTTCTGAGTTTACATTTTATTTTTGCGTTTGCATTTGTTTTGTGTTTGCATTTGTTTTTTGTTTGCATTTGTTTTTGTTTGTGTGTTTTTGAGTTTGCATCATACATGTGTTTGCTGCATGTTCTGCCATTTACTGCATGTTTGCATCTGTCAGCCACCGTAGCAATGAGCATTTGTTTTGTGTTTGCATTTGTTTTTGTGTTTGCATTTGTTTTGTGTTTGCATTTGTTTTTTGCATTTGCATTTGTTTTGTGTTTGCCTTTGTTTTTGTGTTTGCATTTGTTTTGCATTTGTTTTGTCTCTGCATTTTATTCTTGTGTTTGCATTTTTTTTGTGTTTACATTTGTTTTTTTGTTTGCATTTGTTTTTGTTCGCGTGTTTATGAGTTTGCATTTTATTTTTGTGTTTGCATTTGTTTTGTGTTTGCATTTGTTTTTGTTTTGTTTGCATTTGTTTTTGTTCGCGTGTTTTTGAGTTTGCATCATACATGTGTTTGCTACGTGTTCCGCCGTTTGCTGCATGTTTGCACCTGTCAGCCACTATAGCAATGAGCATTTGTTTTGTGTTTGCATTTGTTTTTGTGTTTGCATTTGTTTTATGTTTGCATTTGTTTTTTGTGTTTGCATTTGTTTTGTGTTTGCATTTGTTTTGTGTTTGCATTTGTTTTTGCATTTGTTTTGTGTTTACATTTGCTTTTTGTGTTTGCATTTGTTTTGTGTTTGCATTTGTTTTTGTGTTTGCATTTGTTTTATGTTTGCATTTGTTTTTATGTTTGCATTTGTTTAGTGTTTGCATGTGTTTTTTGTGTTTGCATTTGTTTTGTGTTTGCATTTGTTTTGTGTTTGCATGTGTTTTTGTGTTTGCATTTGTTTTGTGTTTGCATTTTATTTTTGTGTTTGCATTTGTTTTGAGTTTGCATTTGTTTTGTGTTTGCATGTGTTTTTGTGTTTGCATTTGTTTTTTGTTTGCATTTGTTTTTTGTGTTTGCATTTGTTTTGTGTTTGCATTTGTTTTTTGCATTTGCATTTGTTTTGTGTTTGCCTTTGTTTTTGTGTTTGCATTTGTTTAGTGTTTGCATTTGTTTTGTCTCTGCATTTTATTCTTGTGTTTGCATTTGTTTTTCTTTGCATGTTTATGAGTTTGCATTTTATTTTTGTGTTTGCATTTGTTTTGTGTTTGCATTTGTTTTTTTGTTTGCATTTTTTTTTGTTCGCGTGTTTGTGAGTTTGCATCATACATGTGTTTGCTGCGTGTTCCGCCGTTTGCTGCATGTTTGCACCGGTCAGCCACCGTAGCAATGAGCATTTGTTCTATGTTTGCATTTGTTTTTGTGTTTGCATTTGTTTTGTGTTTGCATTTGTTTTATGTTTGCATTTGTTTTTGTGTTTGCATTTGTTTTTGTGTTTGCATTTGTTTTTGTGTTTGCATTTGTTTTGTGTTTGCATTTGTTTTGTGTTTGCATGTGTTTTTGTGTTTGCATTCTTTTTGTGTTTGCATTTTATTTTTGTTTTTGCATTTGTTTTGTGTTTGCATTTGTTTTATGTTTGCATGTGTTTTTGTGTTTGCATTTGTTTTTTGTTTGCATTTGTTTTTTGTGTTTGCATTTGTTTTGTGTTTGCATTTGTTTTTTTGCATTTGCATTTGTTTTGTGTTTGCCTTTGTTTTTGTGTTTGCATTTGTTTTGTGTTTGCATTTGTTTTGTGTCTGCATTTATTCTTGTGTTTGCATTTGTTTTGTGTTTACATTTGTTTTTTGTTTGCATTTGTTTTTGTTCGTGTGTTTATAAGTTTGCATTTTATTATTGTGTTTGCATTTGTTTTATGTTTGCATTTGTTTTTTTTGTTTGCATTTGTTTTTGTTCGCGTGTTTTTGAGTTTGCATCATACATGTGTTTGCTACGTGTTCCGCCATTTGCTGCATGTTTGCACCTGTCAGCCATCGTAGCAATAAGCATTTGTTTTGTGTTTGCATTTGTTTTCGTGTTTGCATTTGTTTTTGTTTTGCATTTGTTTTTTGTTTGCATTTGCTTTTTGTGTTTGCATTTGTTTTGTGTTTGCATTTGTTTTGTGTTTGCATGTGTTTTTGTGTTTGCATTTGTTTTGTGTTTGCATTTTATTTTTGTGTTTGCATTTGTTTTGTGTTTGCATTTGTTTTGTGTTTGCATTTGTTTTTTGCGTTTGCATTTGTTTTGTGTTTGCCTTTGTTTTTGTGTTTGCATTTGTTTTGTGTTTGCATTTGTTTTGTGTCTGCATTTATTCTTGTGTTTGCATTTGTTTCGTGTTTACATTTGTTTTTTGTTTGCATTTGTTTTTGTTCGCGTGTTTATGAGTTTGCATTTTATTTTTGTGTTTGCATTTGTTTTTTGTTTGCATTTGTTTTTTGTGTTTGCATTTGTTTTGTGTTTACATTTGTTTTTTTGTTTGCATTTGTTTTTCTTTGCATGTTTATGAGTTTGCATTTTATTTTTGTGTTTGCATTTGTTTTGTGTTTGCATTTGTTTTTTTGTTTGCATTTGTTTTTGTTCGCGTGTTTGTGAGTTTGCATCATACATGTGTTTGCTGCGTGTTCCGCCGTTTGCTGCATGTTTGCACCTGTCAGCCACCGTAGCAATGAGCATTTGTTCTGTGTTTGCATTTGTTTTTGTGTTTGCATTTGTTTTGTGTTTGCATTTGTTTTTGTTTTGCATTTGTTTTTTGTTTGCATTTGTTTTTGTGTTTGCATTTGTTTTGTGTTTGCATTTGTTTTGTGTTTGCATGTGATTTTGTGTTGGCATTTGTTTTGTGTTTGCATTTGTTTTGTGTTTGCATTTGTTTTGTGTTTGCATGTGTTTTTGTGTTTGCATTTGTTTTTGTTTGCATTTGTTTTTTGTGTTTGCATTTGTTTTGTGTTTGCATTTGTTTTTTTGCGTTTGCATTTGTTTTGTGTTTGCCTTTGTTTTTGTGTTTGCATTTGTTTTGTGTTTGCATTTGTTTTGTGTCTGCATTTATTCTTGTGTTTGCATTTGTTTTGTGTTTACATTTGTTTTTTGTTTGCATTTGTTTTTATTCACGTGTTTATAAGTTTGCATTTTATTATTGTGTTTGCATTTGTTTTATGTTTGCATTTGTTTTTTTTGTTTGCATTTGTTTTTGTTTGCGTGTTTTTGAGTTTGCATCATACATGTGTTTGCTACGTGTTCCGCCGTTTGCTGCATGTTTGCACCTGTCAGCCACAGTAGCAATGAGCATTTGTTTTGTGTTTGCATTTGTTTTGTGTTTGCATTTGTTTTTTGTGTTTGCATTTGTTTTGTGTTTGCATTTGTTTTGTGTTTGCATTTGTTTTGTGTTTGCATTTGTTTTTGTGTTTGCATTTGTTTTGTGTTTGCATTTGTTTTTTGCGTTTGCATTTGTTTTGTATTTGCATTTGTTTTGTATTTGCATTTGTTTTGTGTTTGCATTTGTTTTGTGTTAGAATTTTATTTTTGTGTTTGCATTTGTGTTGTGTTTTTTTGTGTTTTTTTGCATTTGTTTTTGTTCGCGTGTTTTTGAGTTTGCATTTAATTTTTTTGTTTGCATTTGTTTTTGTGTTTGCATTTGTTTTGTGTTTGCATTTGTTTTGTGTTTGCATTTGTTTATGTGTTTGCATTTGTTTTGTGTTTGCATTTGTTTTGTGTTAGACTTTTATTTTTGTGTTTGCATTTGTGTTGTGTTTTTTTGTGTTTTTTTGCATTTGTTTTTGTTCGCCTGTTTTTGAGTTTGCATTTTATTTTTGTGTTTGCATTTGTTTTGTGTTTGCATTTGTTTGTTTTTTTTTTGTTTGCATTTGTTTTTGTTTGCGTGTTTTTGAGTTTGCATCATACATGTGTTTGCTGCGTGTTCTGCCATTTGCTGCATGTTTGCACCTGTCAGCCACCGTAGCAATGAGCATTTGTTTTGTGTTTGCATTTGTTTTTGTGTTTGCATTTGTTTTGTGTTTGCATTTGTTTTTTGCATTTGCATTTCTTTTATGTTTGCATTTGTTTTATGTTTGCATTTGTTTTTGTGTTTGCATTTGTTTTGTGTTTGCATTGGTTTTTTTGTTTGCATTTGTTTTGTGTTTGCATTTGTTTTGTGTTTGCATTTTTTTTTAATTTTTTAGTTTGCATCATACATGTGTTTGCTGCGTGTTCTGCCGTTTACTGCATGTTTGCACCCATCAGCCACCGTAGCAATGAGCTTTAGTACAACTTTGGGACACTTTTTTTTTTAGATTTTATTTTGAGTTTTCAAAGTTAGGAACATACATATATACAGACACACAAACAGAACCCAGATGCACAAGCCAAAGTATGAAACATTACAATTAGCACATGGTGTATACACACACTATACATATTCATGAACTTATACATAGACCCATTAGAGGGCGGCTGGTGGGAGAGACCATGGAAAAGTTTAGTCAGTTTAATCTGGTCGTCAAAAACTGATCCAGGAAGGGATTCCAATAGCGCAAGAAGGTGTCTGTAGCACCTATCCGAAGTCTCTCCATCTGTATCACTGACATCATGTCCGTAATCCACTGATGGAATGAAGGAGGAACTGAAGATTTCCAGTTTATTAAGATTAGTCTCTTAGCAACAATGAGTCCCAGTTCCAGTGGTTGTCGCATCACAGCGGGTATGGTCCCCGGCACCTGGGGGCATCCGAAGATTATAAGTCCTGGTTCAGGTTGCAAAAGAACACTATCTGCCTTAGAGTACCAATCAAATATTTTTGACCATAAACCGGTGAAGGACAGACAGGACATAAATTGAGACAGTGTACCCTCAGATATGTTACACCTATCACATATTAGGGAAACAGAGGGGTATAACTTGTGTAATCTGACCTTTGAATAGTGTAATCGATATGTGATTTTAAACTGAATTAGCTGATGTCTGCTGTTTATTGAACAAGAACTGATTTTAGAAAGGCATCTGTTCCACCATGATTCAGGGATTGTTATCCCTAGCTCATTTCCCCAGGCCTCCCTTATTTTTGTGGTACGTACCACGTTGCAGTCACCAAACAGATGCATTATTCTTGTAATAAGATGTCGTGAATAAGGAGGGCTCGTAAGGATCTCAAATATGCCATGCTCAAGCGGAAGAATGTCGTAGTTTTGGATATTTGACTTAATATAATGCCTGGCCTGCAAGTATCGGAAGAAGTGTGAGTGGGGCAGATTATATTTTTCTTTCAGTAGACTGAATGATGCAAATTTGTTATCAATATACATGTCCTTAATTAACACCAGCCCCTTTTCCTCCCAGTCATGATAAACTTTATCCTGCCAGGGGGGCAGGAAACTATGGTTAAAACATAATGGCGTCTGTACAGACGTCTTTGGTAATGCAAGAAAACTCCTGATCTGGTTTAGAATTCTTATTTCATGTTTTAACACAAAGCTCAGGTTTCGGTAGGCTTCAGGCTTTTCAAGGTAGGCAAACAATAGAGCTGGCAAGGAGGAGTTATTTGCCAGTTTAGATTCCATCTTGACCCACAGCGGAGCAGTAGTTGCCGGGTTACCAGGTAGCTCATGCTGCCAGAAAATTAATGCTCTGATGTTGGCAGCCCAATAATAATGTTTAAATACAGGTAGTCCCAGCCCTCCCTTCCCCCTCGGCCCTTGCAAATGCACTCTAGAAATCCTAGCATTTTTCCCATTCCATATATAGGAATGAATGATTGAGTCTAGTTCTTTAAAGAAGGCTGCTGTAAGGTAGATAGGAAGGTTTTGACATAAGTATAGGAACCTAGGTAGGGAAATCATTTTAACTGAGTTGATGCGTCCGATCATTGACAGAGGCAAAGTTTTCCAGTATTCGATGTTTAGTTTTAATCCGGATATAAACTTTGTAAAATTTAGTTTAAATATATGTTTTGGGTCTTTGGGCACAATAACGCCTAGATAGGTAAGATGGTTTTCAACTACTTTGAATGGGACATTTTGTAAAAATCCTAATGGGTATGTGTTGGAAAGAGGCATTAACTCGCTCTTTGACCAATTGATTGAGTATACAGAGATCTTACTAAAAGATGTAACCAGGTCGAGGAGGAAGGAGACCGATTTCACTGTGTCATATAAATATAATATCACATCGTCAGCGTACAAACTAATGGTTGTTTCAATGCCGGCGACATGAAGGCCTTCGATATGCGGGTGTGCCCTAATTGCCACAGCAAGTGGCTCCAAAGCAATAGCGAAAAGCGCTGATGACAGTGGGCAGCCCTGCTGAACTGAACGTTGCAAGTGAAATGGAGCTGATCGATCACTATTTGTCAGGATGGAGCACATAGGTTCTAGATAAAGGGTGTCAAACTCATTTTGATCTGGGGGCCGCATACAGCTTAATCTGATCTCAAGGGGGCCAGACCAGTATACTCATTCCAAAAGTCCACTTTTTTTCTTTGTATTAGTGCAAAGAATAAATAAATTATAAAAATATTAACATTAAATTAATTGTCCTTTTACACTTTTACTCAGTTTAACATTTAAGTGCATTACACATTAAAAAACTGATCAGTGATTGCACGTTTTAAAACATTTATTCAACAAACTGTTTTGTTAAATACCCTGATGCATGCTCAATAATCCAGGTAGAAAAATCTAAAAAAGCTAAGTCTGGGCCTCTGGACATAAAAAAAACAGTTTTGTTAAAACACTTTCCTGCATGTTAAAAATGCATCAAAATTTAGAAATGAATGAATTTTAAATCCATTTTCCACATCTAGGAAGCAACTGTGAACCCATAAATTGAGCTTTGAGCGTAGCTGTTTTATTAATGTTTGTTAGTGAAAACTTGCTCACAGGTAGGTAGTCCCAAACATGGACATTTTTGCAGCCAGTGCTGTCAGTTTAGGATAGTAAGAGATACTTGTAAAATGTTTCCAAGCCCACAGAGGCAAATTTGTCCTTCAATTCTACATCACACTGCAAATAAATGATTTCAACATGTCAACAGCACATCAGAAGCTCTGATGGTGAGAGAAAAACTGCAAATTCTGTCTCGAGTTTGCCTTTGTGGCGGTGCTGACACGACTGTGGCTTCGTGCACTCGGCCCATCTTGTGTGCGTAATTTCAATCATGTGCCCTGTCAATAAAGATATATTCTATTCTTCTAAAGACCTGAAATCGTTTCTCAAACTCCCTCAACAACCCTGAAATCTTGTTTTTGTGCTGTTTCACATCAGGATGAACGCTTGCTGCGCACATGAAGACAGGAAAAATGAGCAGAGCCTCCGTTTGCTATCTGCTGCGTCTTTCATACTAAAACACAGCGCCCCTGGGTCCTAGAGGCAGCCGGATTGAGTAGGACAACATAGGAACTGACTAAAACACAGCGCCTCTATAGCGGACAACATAGGAACTGCAGTTTTTTAATAAAATTGTCATGATCCCATGTCATGATCCACGTTCTGTCTGTTTATCATGTCATGTTCACAGCAAACACATCATTGTTCCCTCCTCCCACATGCCCAATGCCTCATTAACGATCATTGCACTCACCTGTTTGTTCCTGTATTTAAGCCCCACGTCCACAGTCATTCCTTGCCAGATTTATGAACGGTTTTGCCTAGTAGTTATCCAGCGCCCATGTCTTGTCCTGTCTTGCTTGCTACGACTCTGTTTTGGTTTTTTGGTCTCACGTCTCTCGCCTCAGCCCCCAACGGTACTTTTTGGATTCTGCTTTCCTGGTTTTGACTCCTGCTCACGTTACTGGACTTCGCCCTCCTGCCTCTCCCCTTGTCGGACCTGTTCAGCCATCTGCCTCACGGAAACGAACCCACGTCTGCCTTTCACGACCACGAGCTAGCCTGCCTCTTCCAACATTATTCGCCTCTCTGCCAACCTGTGTATGACTCCTCTTCGAAACAAGGAAAACCCCCTTCATGTAAAAGTCAGCACGAAGGACCAACGTAAACAAGGAAGTAAATCTAGACTACGTCACTACCGGCCTACGTCATCAAGGAATTCCCTTCTGATCGGAAACAGCATAAAAAGGTTAGTGTTTTTATTAAAGACAAAAACATCTACCTTTTTAAGCCCTGCCACTAATATTATAATCTCTTGTGCAGAACTCAAGTTACCAGTGACGATCAGGACCCATTCCAGCTTCCTGTTTCTTAATAAAATTGTTAAAACTTTTCCAGTGTTCGGTTTATTAGTGAAACTCAAAAACACGGTCTTGACATTAAATCTGGCCAAACAGAGTTTTACTACGACACTGGTTAACAATTTTGAAGAAAAACTATCTGATCAGTCAATTTACCAGTTTACAACCTGTCTCTCACCTCATTCTAATTCTAGAACTGAGTATCTGGCGCCATCTGTCGGACTGACCCAGTCATCACAGGTCATGGCTTCCAAGGAACCTAGACTGACGCCTCCTGAGGTTTTTTCTGGTGACTCAACACAGTGTAGACCATTTCTGACTCAATGTGAAATACAATTTGAACTACAACCCTCTGCTTTTCCATCTGAACGTTCAAAAGTGGCCTATGTCATCTCCTTATTATCTGGTAAAGCTAAAATTTGGGGCACAGCTGAATGGGCAAGAAACTCTTTGATCTGTTATAAATACAGAGACTTTTCTGCTGAACTAATGAGAGTTTTCAGTCATGTTCTTCCCACTCAAGAGTCAAC
>JBBPBX010002844.1:61526-87015 GCA_038048925.1 Garcialebias charrua | reverse complement strand
ATAAAAAAAAACTGTGTTGGTAAAACGAAAAACAGTAAACAGTAAAGTTATTACTGTACTGTTTTTCTCTTACATTTTATTGTTGGATGTAACTGGGACTCTGTGTACATAATCTCGTTTCATCACATGTACCACATGCTGTGCAAATGACAATAAAGATTCTCTGACTCTCTGACTCTGACTAAACACTAGCTAAACGTTCATAGGAGCAAAAAGTAGCCAAAATCAAAACAAGGAACAAAATGCTAACTTTAATTAGTAAAACATTACCTAACATCTAAAGGTAGCTAAATGCTAACTTAATATAGGAAAACACTAGCTGAAAGGTAATCTAGCACAACACTAGAAAAGGTAAATGGCAAAACATTTGTTCAAAGCTCAAAAGAAGATAAGATAAAAGCAAAATGGTAGCTAACAAAGTGCAAGCTAAAAAGTAAAAGTAAAAAACTTAAAAAAATAGAACGCTAGCTAAAAGTAGAAACACAAGCTAAAATCTATAGCTAAAGGCTAGTTAATAGTAGCGAAATCCTAGCAAAAGACCGTAGTAAAAAAATAGAGCGTGTATTCTGTTGTACGTTTCAATGACAACCATGTTTCTAAAGAAAGATATCTTTATGTATTTTATTAGACAAAGTTTTGTAAATAAAAGTTCAATACAGGTAGTCCTCAGGTTACGACGGTCTCGAGATACGGTTTCACGGTTACGAATGCCTCCCATTGAAAAGCATTGCTACAAGTTACGCCGTTTATGCGCCTTTACAGCAGGAGCTGGAAACGAAACTTAGTGGAGTGGAGCTTGAAACTTACAGGAGGGTGGGGGGAGCTGGAAACGAAACTTAGGGGAGCTTGAAACTTACAGGAGGGTGAGGGGTTTCCACTGACGCGCTCAGTGAAACCTTACAGGAGCAGGCAGCAGGCAGACCGGACCGGAGCAGAGAGGAAGAAATGACCAGCTCCCAGTAAGAAATTAACAATTTTTTCCTTCATTATGGCTCCTAAAATGTATGTGGTTTTTGATAATTATGTAGGGTAATGTGTTAGGATAGGCTAAGTGCTTGGTAAAAATACAGTACAGTACTGTATGAATGAGGTGCCGTTTTGATGTACACGTATGAGGTGCCGTTTGGACGTATTTTCCGACTTACGACGATTTTCGTGTTACAAACGGGCGTGGAACGGATCTCCGTTGTAAGTCGGGGACCACCTGTATTTGAAAAAGTACAAAAGTTACAGAACTCCTAGCAGAAATATCCCTTGTGTCTGATTTTATTGTTTGTTTGTTTTTCAGAGGGCACACTTTTGTCATCTCTATTCAAACCTTCAAACATATTCATGTTGATGATGGAGCTTTAGGGCCACACTAAGAAAAGAACATTTTTAAGCCATAAAACTATGAGAATAAAGTCCTAGTATTATGAGAATAAAGTCGTACAATACTTTTTTTCAGCTCTCATTTATTTTTCCACAACGTGACCTGTCAATCAATCCAGTAGGCGTGTCAGCAAATGACCAATCCGTAGCTAAATGAGTTGTAATATTATCCAAACTCCGACATGATACAGCAGGGTTTACTGTATTTTAACTGTGGTAAATTGAAGAATGTAGAACATGTTAATTTATACTTTGATATTGGTTTTACAAATAAGAAGATACCGTAGTTAATCTGTTAGCACGTCAGCATCAGCTTATTATCAGTATCAGGACTTTGAACCTTTTTACAGTAAGGTGCTACGCTCTGATTGGCTGGATTGAATGGCAGGTTGCGACATGGATCCGACTTGTGGAAAAAAAAATTAAAATAAAGGAGAGCTGCAAAAAAAATCTCCTATGACTTTATTCTCGTAATAAGACTTTATTCAACTTTATTCTCGTAATACTATTCTCATAATTTCATGGCTTTTATTTTTCTTCTTCTTAACATGGCACTAAAGCTCAGTCGTATAAGGGACCTCATAACAGATAAAAACATGTTTGAAAATCACCCTTTACAGTATATGGATAAATAAATGGGGGGGGGGGGGAATTCCAGCAAATACCTGATTCATGATCTAAGAAATGCCTGATCCTTGAATTGATCAGTCCGTTTCATTTAAAAGCTCTCTGGGAATTCCCTTGTTGCTGCTTAAATACTACTTTGTATTTCATGCCTGTCAAACGTGGCCATTTTTTAAAGATGAGGGATGAAAATTATATCTTTGTAATAATAATAATAATAATAATAATAATAATAATAATAATAATAAGGCTTTTTAACTAGATTTAGCTTTAAATGACTACAAGGTTAATATGTTGTGCCTTCCCAAATAAAAACCCACGAGCAAACGTGCAGCCAGCTGTTCAAAAGAAAACCTTGTAAATGGCTTTCAGAAAGCCTGGTTCCTTCAGCTCCCTGCGCGGGGCTCTATAAGTTGCTTCTTTATTCAGCTCATTAACTCTGTTTGCAGATTCAGCTCACGCCTCTCCGCAGTTGCTGATAATTGTCATTCCGGTGAACTTCTGTAACCTTTGTGCTACCTGCTCAGGCCAACTAGATAATGTAATTAGTGCAAGGCAGTCCCTTCCAGGTGGATACATTTCATCAATACTCAGATCCAATGTACACCTAGATATGTTTCCACGATCACTCAGAGGTCAAGCTTTATTTACTGCAACAACTGACTACAAGTTTTTACTTTTACATCTCATTCCACATTTCATACTAGAGTTTTAAACTGATATAATTGTATGTTGGAATATGTGAAAGTTATAGTTGTGTTGGACAAACCTTGAAAATGCATCGTGTGAAATTACAAGATCTTGCATGATTTGACTGTGCTTGGAGGATGTGACTCTCAGTGACTAAAACGTCAAATTTTAGCTCAGTTTTGGTAAAAATGGCTAAGATATACCAATGTTTGTGCTGGCTAAGGTTGATTAGCTGTGATGTCCGCCTTGAAATGGATTTACTCCAAGAGTTAACCATTTACAGATGTACACTCCGTGAACGTTTTCTGAGAGGTTCATTAAAATCCACCAAGTGGTTCAAGAGATTTCTTGCTAACAGACAGTTAGAGCAGACTCCGATAAGTTATGTCAAATTTTTAAACAAATGTCTCCCACAATTGGCTAATGTTACGAATTGTGGGTGACTCGTGACTACTATCAAAACCATTTTTAACTTAATATTTACAAAATGGGGGCCGAGATGGTGTAGGGGCAGGGCAGCCGACCCAGGACCCAAAGGTCCCAGGCTCAATACATGGTCATTGCACATCTCATGGTGTCTCTGAGCAGGACACCCCATTCCCAGTTGCTCCTCGGCACCCCCAAAGCTCACCAACTGCTCCACCTGGTGGTGGATGGGTTTAATGCAGAGAGACAATTTCATCATTGTATGGGAACATACTGTACAATGGTGACGATACATACACATCGTTATTTGTTTTCTAAGGTCAGTTTGCTGTGACGCCATCCTGAATTGTGTTGAATCTAAACATGAGTCAGTTGTAAATGTAAATCCAGAGTTTGATTTTAATTTTCCTTCTTGTTCATGTCAACAACCTGTACATCATGGTAATCTCTATGTGCATCATTTATTTGATTGTTAGATGCAACTTTGTGTGCCAGAAATTACAGGCTTTTAATGATCACAGCTGGTTCTTCCAGTCTGAAGTGATGTGCAAAGGATGGATCTTGCAAAGTACGGTAGTTAAATTTTAGGACCAAAAAAAAAAAGTAACAAAAGGGTTTCCAATTCTTTCAACTGGTCCCTGGTTCCAGATGTGGTGCCAACAAACAACAGCTGATAGTCATCACATTAATCACCACCAGGACTATAAAGCTACAGAAGTGCTTCCTTTGTTGCTGAAGCATTACTTACCTTCTGGTACTTATGTCAGCCTCCTTGTGTAATCCTCCAGATTTAAGTAATCTGACCTCGTGTTCTCCTTGCGTTCTCAATCATGTCCTGGTTTGAACTGAAAGTCCCAAACCACCTACTCATACACCTACCTGTAAGTCTTGAGTCATCCTTGTGGATCTTCCCAAGCTGCTCCTCTGTCTTCCTACCACGTGACTCCACGTTCGCCTCAGTTGGAGATCCTGGAACTGGATTCCTCCACAGTCCTCTCTACGCTGCTCTTCAAACATCATCCTATAAGAGAAACTTCACGTTGCAACATCATCTACTTATCTCAAGTCCCTGACCTCTCTCCTTCCCTTCCAGGGTTCCCAGGTTGGCCATCCTGTATATTCATTCATTCATTCATTCAACCTTTATTTATACAGGCTGGCCTCGTTTAGCCACGGGGACTCATTTACAAGAGGGACCTGTCTCACCCACACCCAGGGTCAATTTAGAGTCACCAATCAGCCTAACATGCATGTTTTTGGAATGTGGGAGGAAACCGGAGCACCCAAAGAAAACCCACACTTTACAAATGTAAAATCTTTACAAATGTTTTGAGTCTGTTATCTTTCTCAGTTGGTTCTACCTTGGTATACACCTCCAATGTGACAAACTGTCTAAAATAAACATGTAAGAAAACAAATAACCCATATGTCTTTAGTGAAAAAGCAAATTACCTATTCATTTATTCATTGACCTTCTACTGCCTGTCCATGATCAGGTCTTAGAGGCTATAGGTCCAGGAGGGAAATCCAGACATCCCTCTCCCAGCTCATGGTAGAGGACTCCAAGGCATTCCAAGAGATGATACATAATCCCTTCAGTGAGTTCTTGGTCTGCCCTGGAATGTACCAGTGGGATGTACTGTACCAATGGGAAAACCTCCAGAGGAAGGTATCCTAATCAGATGCCTGAACCACCTCAGTTGACTCTCTGATGTAGAGGAGCAGCAACTCCATTTCAAGCTCCCCCTGGATGAAGGGGCTCCTCACCTAGTTCCTATGGTTGAGTCCAGTCACTTGTATCTTGTTCCTTTAGTCACAATCTGCACGTCATGACCATAGGTGAAGGTTGGACTGTAGAAAGACCATATATCTAATTGAGAGGTTTGCTTTTCAACTCAACTCCTTCTTCACCACAACAAATTGAAGCAATGTCCCCATTACTGAAGACAAGGTGTAAACCTCTTGAACCTTTTCCATCTCCATCCAACCATCACTCACGAACAAGACTGTGATATCTTAATTATTGTGCTTGAGGCAAAAACTCGAAAAAACAATTCTACAAATGAAAACTGAGCAGTAAAAATACTTTTTGACTTGTGAACATCTTCATGATTTGCCAAAGAGGCGGCTGGTCGGCGAGCTGGCTCTGCTTTTACACTTAGTTCTCACTTTTCTAACGCCAAGTAATACGACTTTTAAAAGTGTCCACTCTTCGTGTTCTACAACTGTTTTCAGAACTTAAAACCAGCCAAGTTGCTGCTTCACAAAGACACAAAAAGGACTTCTATCTGCCATCTCTCTTTGCCACGAGGACGCCGTGCCCTCAGCGGTGTTCAGATGGAGTGAGAGCAGCTTTGCAGCCTGTGGTGCCGAGAAATCTTTTGAAAGATCTTTGTTTTTTTCTATCGATTCATTTATTTTCTCAAGACGCTGTTTGTCTGGCTGTGGCAGAGTGATAGGGAGAAGTGAGTGACTAATAGTGCAAGGAGCTTTTGTGGCTGAAAAGAGCTAATATTGCTCCAGCTTTTGACTGATACTCTCTGCTGTGTCACCTTGTGTTATGAACTTATCTTCTATCTGATTATGGTTTGTCTCCAGTCTTTGTCTTGCATCGTGTCATTGAGGACTTCGCAACAGAGATTGCTGAAAGTCCTTTTTTTTAAATAGAAATGCATAGTCATTTTTTCTGCTTTTAAGGGGATTTCTGATCTGTGTGGCCTTGCAGGGTGAAAAAGACAATGATATTGCTCCCCAACAAAGGAAACCTCAGTAACGAAGAGCGAACTCTCTTAATGACATGCGGCGGAATGACAGAGAACGTGGAGGAGCTTAATCATCAAGGACCGTTGTGGCCGCGGTGGCAGAGTGCTGCCTCATTAAGAGCACCGCATTAATGTCCTTCAGACACTGATACACTACGTAGTGTCGTTAGGCAGACTTCTGCACTGCTAACAAACACAACTAAAGTTTTCTGGGGAATTCTTGTAAAATGTGTACATTTTTATCAAGATTTTTACTGATTCAGGAAGCTGTGAAGATGGTGGTGAATCGTCCTGGCAGGCTATACGTCCCAGCACTGATCAGGTAATTCAGTTGTGAGCGGAGTGCTGTTCATCATGGTCATTCTGGTGGTTAAGACTAAGGTTGCAGTTGTTCTGTTTTGGTGGATGAAGAGGAAGTTGAGCAAGGCATAGTGGAGTAAGAGTTGACGCTGTTTATCAGATTGTGGGACATTTATTTATTCCGTAATCGGATTTCCACCTTGTGAAAGAGTCTTCTTTTACACTTAGTGGCTAATTACTTCTGTTTACAGTCTTCTTTGTAGATTGTATATGTATTTGTATATTGTGTATATGCGTCAAATATGTTTTTATGAAACATACTTTTTTTAAAGCTTGGCATTAATTCACTATGAAATGTTATGATGAGTTTCAAACCCAAACATTTTATTTTGCACATTTTCTCTCAATCTATACTTTGTAATATATTCTGTCAAATTCAGAATTTAATTCAAAATCTTACTTCTAACCTACAAAGCCCTCAACAACCTAGCTCCATCTTTTACTTGAGATCTTATTGTTCCATGTTTTCCTAATGGAGCACTTTGCTGTCAGACTGTAGAAATACTTGTGGTTCTTAGAGTTTCCAAATGCAGAATGGGAGGAATATCTTTCAGTTCCCTTTCAGTTGGTCTCTCGGTGCAACATACTTGCTATGGGAATTGCCCCCCCGCGCGATTACCTGAAGGAATACATTCATGCCTTTACGGCCGGGGGCGTCACCCCACGTCAGAGGTACCGCCCTTTAGGTACTTAAGCGACTGATGCCCCTCCAACTTTCTCTTTTTTGCCCTTCACCTCGCAAAACCTGAACTACCTCTCTTCGTGGGACTTCTCTGCTGCTCCATCGCTCAATCTGAGGTGAGCTCGCTCCTTGCACAGAGCGCACAGAGAATTTTTCCCTGCGTACATTTCTATAACCTCGAAGTTTTTTCCTCTCCTCTCTCCACAGGTTGCTTTGCTCGACGGCGTTATAACTACGCTACAACCGCTACCCCGGCTAACATCCTAGCGGGCTAGCCAGCGAAAGCGACACGATGGAGGAGACACTTGAACAAAGAAGAAAAAGGATTCTGGAAGGACTTGCTCGCCTTATCTCGGACATGCCTCCGGAGAAAGGAAAGCGAAAGACAAAACTTCAAAGGAAAACCAACGGGACGGCGAGCCCAACCTCGCGCATCTGTCCCAGCGGCTGTGGATTTTCCCTCGCAGCAACGGACACCCATGAGGCCTGTCCAGTCTGCCTGGGTGTATTTCATGCAAGACAAGCTCTGGACGCACCCGATTCTTGCCCACACTGCAGCCAGATGCTGGATGCGGTGCTGCGGCATCGGGTGGACCTCGTGGCTACGGCCATGGGAAGCTCAGCTGGACCACAGGACCCAGACACAACAGAGACCCTCACTCCGACCCCGGAGCTCGAGAACTTGGCTCTGCACAACAGCACGTGCGTCGAATGGGGCGACAGCCCTGACCCGCTCGCTCCCATGGTGGACCTAACAGTCGAGTTCGACACCAGAGGCTTGATGAATGAAGACGAGATCTCCATCTCAGCCTCGGGCGAATTTTCAGCGGAGGAACCAGAGCTCGAAATCGAGGATCTGGGAGAGGACCGCCCCAGGACCCCGGTACATGTGCTCCCTGAAACTGACTTTTCTATTCCTGCCCTGTTCGACCTGTGCCACAGAGCAACGGACGCGCTGAACAGCCCCTGGCCGGAACCTCCGCCTCGCCAACAAGTCACGAGGCTTGCAGGGAACTATTTTTATTCAAAACAACAGGCAGCAACGAGGCAAAGGATGCCCGTGTTCCCGTACTTCCTCATGGAACTAACCTGCACCTGGTCTCAACCACGAGCGCCCATGCTCCTTCCTCTCTCACAGTTCCTCGACGTGGAAGGGATGGATGAGGCGGGAATAGCCAACGCGCCTCAGATTGAGGACACACTGGCATCCCACCTAGCTCCCAAGTAATCCGGGACAAAACCGACTCTCCCCAGCAAAGCTTGTAGAGCCTCAGCGTCTCTTCTCGAGAAGTGCTACAGAGCTCAAGGACTCGCGGCACGCGCGATGAACGCGTCCGCGATGATGCAGGCTTACCTTTCGGACAAACTCCAACAACTGCAGGTAACCTCGGATAAGCAAGCTGCTGCCGACTTACTGGATGAAGCCCGCAGAGCAACAGACTTTGTTCTCCGTATGATGGGGACAGTTGCTGTGGCTCAGGGCAAAGGTATGGCGGAAGTGGTCATCGCGATCCGCCACCTGTGGACGACGCTGACGGATTTACCGGAGGGACAAAAGGTGCCTTTTCTCCACCACCCAATAGAGACGGAGGGGCTTTTTGGTCAGCTCTCAGGGTGGGCATTCCCTGTCGGAGTTCCCCCCCCTCCCAGGGAGCCTGCTGGAGGCAGACCTGCACAGCCTCGGCACCGCTTGACGACGCGTGCGCCACCGCAGAAGCGGCCAGCATACGAGGAGGAACCTCGGCAAAGACCCCCGCCGAGCCAACCTCGCTCCGAGCACGCATGGAGCAAAAATAGGTTTGTCCCACGCCAGGCGAGCAGGCATAGGGCCTCCTCGGCGAGCCGGGACACCCGACAAAAATGTGCCTGATGAATCAGGTCCACGTTTACATTTTAGACGACCTCCCGCCCACGCTGTAACGGGAATGTCCGCACCTTATTCAGACTTTATTTGTAGCAAAGTACAAATGGTTGATAATCCTGTTGTATGCACAAACCATGCTCTCCCTGCTGTGAGTGACATCAAATCATGTATGTCGTCGCACATAAGCACGAATAAAGCTCATGAAACAGTACATCCCTGTTTTATTGACTATCAAAAAGAAAAAAAACAACAACACCAACACAAAGAATTTCAACAGTATGGGCCTCTCTGGCCTGTCAGCCGTCATAAAGGGGGGGGGGCACATCCCCCTCCCTCATGGCTCATGGGGTGTTAGTCTATTCAATAAACCCCAGCAGGGTGCCTCAGGACCTGTCTCTAGAGGACAGACCCAGAGGCGTCTGCGAACAGACCCTCCACCTTTCACGAAGACAGGTGAGAGAGGACACGTGTTCCAGCCCCCGCTCCATGGTGAACGAGGGGCCAGTCAATACACTAACAAGACAAACACGTGACATGATCGCACCATAGGAGAGCGCGTCAACAGATTCTAAGGATGGGGGAGTCATGACGATTGCCCCAAGGCGGCCACAGACTTCACACCACCACACCAGTAGCTGTGATCATGTTACTGTGTGTGTAGACAAATCGGAGTCAAACCAGATTTCTATTCCTGATTATGAAAGGAAATTGGGCTCCTTATCAACAAATGATCTTAAGTCTGCCGGTCACAAAGGACCATCTCCACGTTCACACGTTGCAGCTGCCCCTTTATTATTCATGAAGGACACACAACGCCCAAGCGGTGAACGAACAGCACGTGACTTCCCTCACAAAGCGGCATCAGACTTGCTCACACACAACATTATCCCACTGGGTGAGACACCAATTGGAATCAGGAGGTCTGCTCGTTTACAAAAACCGCAGCCCCTCAATCCAATAAATCCTGTTTTGGATGAAAATAATAAGTTCCTTGCTCCAACTCGATCTAATAAAATTAATAGACTTCATCTGTCCTCGACGAAACTCGATGAGTGCAGTCTGTTAACACACCAACATGGAGGCCCTCTCCCCAACTTGGTTGACCCTCAAAGGCTCACACAGGAAGTTGCAGTCCAGCCGGTTAGGCCAGGGACTGGAACTAATTCCAGCCTGTTAGTGGAAAAGGACAGGCTGATGGCTTCGGGCCTACCGGAGAACGTGGTGAAAACTATACAGAATGCCGTGTTGGGTCAACACGGTCTTTATACACACAGAAGTGGTGCATTTTCGAAGCCTGGTGCTCAGAAAGAAATATAATTCCTTATGCTTGCAACTTGGATCAGTTCCTAACCTTCCTTCAAGATTTACTGGAAAAGGGTTGTTCTTATTCAACGATTAAAGTGTTCCTTGCAGTTGTCTCTGCTTGTCACGAGGGCTGGGGACACAAGACTCCTGGAGCACATCCAATCATAATGAGATATATGAAAGGTATGCTTCGAACCAAGCCACCCAGCAGGACCTTGACCCCTGGTTGGGATCTTGGCCTGGTCTTGGGGGCTCTTTGCGACCCGCCATTCGAGCCTCTGAGCGAGATTAAGATAGATCTTCTATGTTATAAAACTGCTCTTCTTCTGGCTCTGTGCTCGGCGAAACACGTGGGTGACCTCCACGCTCTATCTGTACATCTGTTATGTATCATATTCGCCCCTGACGGGTCAAAGGTCACCCTGAGGCCTAATCCCGCTTATACTCTCAAGGTGTTGACCTTGAACCATAGGAGTCTAGACTTTGACCTCTCCTCCTTCCTACCTGCCCCTGTCCTTACTCAGGAACAGGAGAGACTAAAGGCCCTCTGCCCTTTGAGAGCTTTATGCACTTACATACAGAGAACAGCCGAATGGAGAGAAACAAACCAACTGTTCATCTGCTTTGCTGCACCTGCTACAGGAAAGGCCCTATCAAGACAGCGCCTCTCACATTGGGTGACAGAGGCCATTAAGAGGGCGTACAGTAGCAAAGGTCAACAGGTGCCCCCTGGAGTGCACGTTCACTCAACTAGGGGCTTGGCCACTTCGTGGTCACTGTTCAAGGGCGTGCCAGTTGCAGACATTTGCGCTGCTGCGAACTGGAGCTCATTAAACACTTTTGCAAAGTACTACAGTTTGGATGTTACTGCGTGTGATGTCACTCAGGCTGTTCTTTCTAATACACAATAGAAAGTAGCTTTGAGATGCCTACTGGTCAAAGGCAGACGTTCACACTAGCAGGCATTTTACTGAGCATTTCAAGGGCGTGAATGGATTACGTTCCCATAGCAAGTATGTTGCACCGAGAGACCAACTGAAAGGGAACTGAAAGTTATGCACCATAACTCATGTTCCCTGAAGGAAGGGAACAAGGTGCAACATATCTGGCCCTTTTCAATGCTGAAAGCTCGGTGAAGTGCAATTTTGGAGAAAGTTGGAGGGGCGTCAGTCGCTTAAGTACCTAAAGGGCGGTACCTCTGACGCGGGGTGACACCCCCTGCCGTAAAAGGCGTGAATGTATTCCTTCAGGTAATTGCGCGGGGGCGCAATTCCCATAGCAAGTATGTTGCACCTCGTTCCCTTCCCTTCAGGCTCCTCTCTTGTGAAACCAGCTTCTGTCCATAAGACTGACACATTGTCCAGTTTTAAGAGTGGGCTTAAGACTTTCCTTTTGTTCAGTGCCCTGAGAAATAGTGACATGTGAATTAATGCCAAATAAATTGAATTGAATTAAATCTATACTTCATTTGTTGATTTTCTGCTGTTGTTTACTGTTTTGTTTTGTTTTCCCAAAATGTTTGTTAGTGTACTGACCAGCACAGTAGTCTATATATTGTTGTGCTTCCTGGTTTTCCCCCCACATCTGGTACCATTTTGTCAATTTCCACACCTGCAGTAAATTAGGTAATTTGCTGCTTTACATTCTTCATATGAAGGGTTCAGTTTGGGGTTTCTAAACATTCAGTAATGTAACTTACTCGTGCTTTAGATTTAGGTCATGCACAGGATGTTATTAAACATTCAAATCCATGGTTGAAAGTTTTTTTTTTTCATAGATACAGTATTGGAGAAAAATCACATCTCTATTCTGATGGTACAGTATACACTTTTTAACATGATACAAGATGGCACAAATTGACTTTATTTTACAAGTTAATGAACATATTCAATATACAGTATTCCCTCTTCAGAGGCAAATGTTAATTGAAAATCTGGTTAAATAGGAATGATTTTTAGTTCAGCTTGGTGGATTAAATGTTTAAAGTATGTTACTGAATGTGTGTAAACTCAATCAACCAGGGAAATGAATCACAAAAAAAGTTAAATGATGTAATCTGGACAGATTCTTCTTGGAAGAAACGTTTCATCTTTCATCCGAAAGACTTCATCAGTCTGAGGCCTGCCAATTAAATCTGTCATATAAATAGCACCTTATTGACGTTTCGAGCCAGCCTGCTGTGGAATTCCCAAAAACTTCATCACTCCCACTCCCCTGCAGGAGTTGCCCGCCTTGTTGCATACTACAAAGTATTTTCATTCACTCAAAATAAGTGAATCGTAAATCAAATCAAATCGTGAATTTGCCTTGAGACGAAGGTGATGCTGAGAGCGACAATGAAAGGGTGACTGAGGACGTGTGATGAAGTTTTTCTGAAGTCGTTTCAATTCTGACACTGAAGAAGACGACTTTAAAGCACAGGAGGAATGAAGATAGAGATCAATGACATTTCCTGATAGGCTACTGTATTTATTTATTTATTTAGCCAACCATGTTACAGGCACTGTTCAGAAAATAAACATTTACTGTACGTATTTGTGTATGATACCAGTACATATTAAAGGTAAAAAAAAAAAAACTTTCTCTGTAACATCTTTTTGTGTAAATATCTTGTGTTACAATATGGATACCTATGGCTTATACACAAGTGCAGCCTATATATGTACATTTTTTCTTTATAAATTTAGTGGGTGTGGCTTAAATACAGGCGCACTTAGTAGTCCGTAAATGACAGTACATAAATTGGTCATTATACTTACAACGGTTGAATATTTGAACAAACCAATCATCAACTTTTCTACCATGAAACATTTACTTGTGGAGGTGGCAAAAAGCATAAGATTAAAGATTTAATTCTGTTACAAGTGCTGTGGCATTAATGTTTGAAGATATACTCTATCTGGATTGTGGTTTTCCCTTTCGTTTAATTTGTCATTCCCCTAGATGTGAGATCAGGGCTATCATGATTCAGTTTGACCATTTGCAGAAGGTGGAAAAAGACTCTTATTCACCCTTGAATGAAACTTTAATGGTTGAACTTTGTTAAAGCATTGTGAACTATTTGAGGAACGGTGACAGGATGGTTGGAGTTCTGGCATAAAATATGTATCCTGTGGTCCAACCCTAATCCAACAACTTCAGGTTCCACCTCAGAACAGGCAGTAAATGCCAGCTTTTCTGAAATGTCATAAGGGTGTCTCTATGTTGTTTGTACATCAGTGACACTGAATGCTAGCACTGGATGAAAATCCTGCCCTGCAAGATTAATTGACCATAATAACACAATTTAGCTGGCGGCTGACTAATTATGGAAATCAGAGAGAGAGAGAGGGATTATTACTGGGGCTTACTGATCAGAAATCCCCTGCAGCTGCATATGGGACATCTGCCTGAGTTCGGGGTTAATTTGGCTTTTGTTCTACATAGCAAGTCAAGCAAGTTGTACAATGCAAATTGCAAAGGAAAACAAATCATAACTGTGCACCTCCCATGCTCAGATTGGCAAAGAAAAAATCTTCACTTGTGATTTCTTGTTAAGGTGCATATTAATTTCCCAGGGTAGCCGTCACAGCGCTCTGCAAACACTACTTCTCTGTCACTATCTTTAAACCTCTTTATCATTGTTATATCATATCCAGCATTGACTGTATCCCTGACTTTTAAAGCAACTTCACAGGTATGACTGTTAGACTTCTGGAAAGATAAAAAGTCTCGATTTCAAATCGATACTGATGCACAAGGGATGTCTACTCAAAACTGTCACACAGAATGCAGCCAATTATAGTTTTTCCCATCCAAAGTCCTAAATGTACCCCCCTGTTTTGTGAGAGTTGAACCTGGCTGCAGGCGTTTGTTCAACTCATCAGCAAAAGCTTCTCAATAAAGCTGATTAGGCTTATTTGTGCTTTTGCATTTTATCCGGGAAGGCATTCTGAAATTAGAAGGAACTCTTATTCCATTGTTCGAAATTACATCAGAACTAAAGAGGGAGTGAAGGGTTTACTCACTCAAGTGATCAATCTTTTAAAAAGATATCAGCATTATCATGAATGTTTTGTGTTTTGTTTTGGATTGAGATGCTTTATTTTGCTCAATCACCATTTTATTGAGTACCGGTAGTTAGAAATATGTTTGGTTTGATGTTTTGGCAATTTTTGAATAAATGGCTTAATTTTTAAATTTGTGTAATAGATGATTTTAAGCTCCACAACATTTTGATAAAAGCCACCACCATTTTTAAAAGCATGTATGTTGTCTAAATGCTATATGTCTAATAAAGTGGGAAAAAAACGTAAATATGTTGCAGAGCTGTATAAATCACATATATTATGCGTCACCCCTCCAACGTTTTTGTTATGCGTCACCGCTGACAACCTGGAAATGTGAGTCAGTGTTGTGCCAAAAATCAAATGGCTGCCAAATGGCAGTCGCGGGAGTGTGCACGGGAGGACTTTAACAAGAATTTCTCAAAATTAACACTGAGAAACTATTATTTGTTTGCTCAAAATTATAGCAAAGGTGTGTCTCAGTTGAACTTTTCCTTAATAAATGCACTTTGATGGTCAAATCAGCTGCATTTCGTCTGGACGGCGCGGCAAATTGAAGCTGATTTGACGTTTGCTCCAGTAGTTCCGGAGCGAGACGAAGGTGGCTTGGTATGGCAAGCCAAGTGTCTTATTAATATCCACTTTTACCTTTTTATGAGAAATGTGGCTTATTAGTCGATGGCCCTCTAGTGGCTGAAAATGGTAGCGTTCGATATTTTCCATGTCAGAATGAATGAAATCGTCAGCTCTCAGACAAACATTGGGTTATAAATATGGGGAAAAAACATATACGTCACTTTGCTGTATAAGTCATAGGCATGCTAATTTATGCAAAAAACAGCAACTTATACAGGGAAAGTTACGATAATTTCTCCATCATTAAAAATTGTTGTTCATTGGTCATTTGCAACATGACCACAAACCTTTGAGCCCAAATGCTGTTATTTGTGTATTTCATTCAGTTTAAGGGACTAATTTCAATTCAGCAAAAGGTGATTTAGAGCACGCTTTTTGTTTTTGTTGCACTCTGTAAAAATGTTTTTAACGTCTTCATATTCTACTAAAATATTTACACAAATGGTGTGGTTTCATTTGTTATGAAATATATTCAAACACTGTTCTTAGATTTTAAGGCTGTCAATAATTCGGAGCAGGATAGTGAATGTAAAAAAACGTGTTTATCAGTCTCTGACTCTGCAAATAAGGCAAATGGGGAAAAAATCACTAAAGTTATTGAATCTTTGATCATTTATTTTTCTAAACCAAACACATCTTTATTCTGATCTCCTCTTTGATACCTAATGTTATAAATAAATATTGCCTCACTTCCATCCTCTGAGCTTGCCTTGAAAGAGTCTGGAGACCCCCCGGGGAGACTCCTACTTTAAAAGTTCGGATTTATATTTTTTTCTGTAATGAGTTCTGCCTTTAATATAAACTGTTACCTGCCTAAAGCTTTAGATTATGTTCCAGGGGCTTATAAATAGAAGTAAATGTATTTGAAATATTGTATTTCTTTGGTTTCGGCACAATGTGTTCTTCACAGTTCATTAAATGTGCCTTAATTGCATTCTTAATGGAAAAAAATGTGTACTGCTTATCTTGACATGACGTTACTTTGCAGTTTGTTTACAAGAAATCAATAACCCTTTTGTTTTCATGAATTTGTGCAATATATCAATCACATAGTTTTTTTTTAAGTGCATTTCATGTGCCAGATGTTAACTCCAGCAACTATAGTTATTCATATGGTGTGAAATTGTGAGTTGTTCCATTTTTGTTTCTGGGGATAAAAGTCAATCCCGCAGTATATTTGGACATATTTTTTAACATGTTCAGTATAGCACTAAAATATAACTTGGGAAAGTTATGTAATGTGTAATAGTGTGGCTTCTTTATAGGGGTCCAATCTTTGGATATTTAATGAGAAGAGCCACACTGAGGTCGACTTCAAGGGTAGGGAATGGACAGGGGGGACAAGGTATTTTGTTTATTTAAGGTTTATTTTCAGCCCTGTGATGGACATGGGACCTGTCCAGGGCGTGCACACATTTTTACACAGTTACTGCTGGAGATAAGCACCAGCTCCCTAGTGACCCAGAAAGGGGAGGGAGGGAGGAAGGATTGAAGGAAGGGAAGAAATAAAGAAAATTTAAGGATGGATGGATGCAGGGCTTAATTTGAGTCAGATCCTGCTGGAACAGGATCCGGGAACTCTTATTTTCACAGTAACTGTTTGCTTGGGTCTGATAACTCTCAGGCTTACTAATAATAAAGTTATGAACAAATATGACTGCCTTGAACAAATAAAACTTTTATAGGACATGTAAACTGAAAATAATTACATAAACACTAATTTTAAACATAACAGCCATTTACGAGCATACAAGCTGCCTCTTCAAGTAGCATTTCTGTGTGTACCCTTAAAATAATCTCCACCCCTAAAGAGTGGTGGGGGTGAGTGCTGAGCTAACCAGGCAGTCGTACGTGGGCAGGAGCCCACAGGAAGCTACAGGCAGGCGCCTGGAGGTTTCCCATGTGGAGTCGGACAACAACGAGCAGGGACAGTGTCGGGCTCGGAACAATCAAGTAAGGGGGTGGGATGTAGGATTGACAGAATCAGAGTGTTTACAAATGTAGGCAAACATATGTTTAACAACCTGTTAAAATACACCAAAATGCAGAAAATCACATCTACTTTATTCAACATTTTCTATGGACAACCCCCCAGACAACCCCCACATACAGTTGGTAGAGTCAACGCACCGTCCATTGGCTCTTCCAACTTTGCCTTTGTATACAAAATAAAGCAAATACAGTTGAACCATATAACAAAAAGGCTAAAGTAATGAGTAGAATGTTAAGACGTGTACCGCCATTTCTTCTCGAACACAAGGCCAAGCTGCTAAATGCTTTCTGTAACTCCTGCAATTACACTCAAATTTAGTTTCTCTAGAGAGACACTATCTCTTCATGTAGTCATCTTAAATTCTATTTTTAACCAGTATCCTGCTCCTCCCTATAATGCCTCACGTTATCTTGTTTTTAAAACACAGAGCAGAGATCAACCTTAAGATATTTAAGCCAGTCTATTTAGTTTGGAGGAGCTGCTGGCCTTTGAAGCAGGAAGATGGAAGTAAACTTTATCGACTTGCCACAGAAGCCTCAAATTAAAAGATGAATGCTGGAAACTGTCCTTTTTTAGAGGCATCCACAGCCTCTCCATTCCATCAAAGTTGTGTAAAGTTTTTAAATAAATTGACTTTGAACAGATGTAGGGAATGGCGATGGTGTGGCTGCTGCTGATAAATGTGTCAAAGTGTGACACGAGACAGCTGCATTATCATTATGAGGTTTATTAAGAAAATCATAAGTATGGCAGATAGGAAAGATGACTGATCACAAATTAGCTGTAATAGCATGCTTACCATAATTGCATATGGTGACACACCATACTCCCTAGGGAACCAACACGTTCCCATCCATGACATATTTGGACATTTTGCCTAATAGCACGGGTCAGGAGTGTAAACAGGCTCACATTTATCACATAATTAACCTTAAAACATTGACTCAAGAGTGTGTGGGCTTCCCATGAAGCCTCCAAATGAATTCTGAGCTTTACAAATATGTTGAAACTGAAACGTGTCCCTGCTGTTCAGCTTTGTGTTCCGGTGGTAAAGATAAAAGCCAGATGGCCATACAGCATTCACGAGAAGTTATTTTAATATGAAAAATTTTGGTAAGACGGATGGTTTGGAAAACAGAATTATATCCCTTCTGTTGGTGTAACTATAGTGAAGACAGTATTGTAAAGTGAGAAAAAGTTAATGGAATGTTAAAGGAAGTCTGAAAGTGTGTAATGAACACAAGGAACAGGTGTGCTGATTGCAAATCAGGACCAGGTGTGACAAAGGAGCAAGAAGTCAAGATGGAACGGAACAGGTTCAACAAACTAAAACAGGAAGTGGTTAAAAAATAACAAGAAATAAAAAGTTCTAGGGAACATGTACAGGGACATACCATGTACATATACAGGGGGTCCCCGACTTCCGAGCGCCCTGACATACGAGGTTCCGGACTTACGAGCTGGCGAACAAGCAGTAAATTTGTAAAGAACATACAAAAAAAATACAGCACTTCTATGTGTTTTTAGATGAAAGTGTGTTAGCTAACCGTTTGGAAACAAGTTTCTGAGCATATGAACTAGTACTGTATGAACATTTGTGATGAAAAACGAGTGTTCGTAGTAGCGCTAGCATACATTTTCCGACCTACGACCGAAAATCCGGACTTCCGAGCAACACATGTTTCGGGTTCCGACATACGAGATTTCGTGTTACAAGATAGTCGTAGTAACTGAACTCGCTCGTAAGTCGGAGACCCCCTGTACCTAGTACGTGTTGTACTCCCCAGGGAAAAGACATGGTCTCATCCATGACATATTTGGACATGAGAAGTTATTTTAATGTGAAAAATGAGGTATAGCGGGATCGTCATCTAGGTTTACTAGGAATATATACCTAGTACAGCATGGTACAGTTTTTTGTCCGTCCTCTATAATGCATAGAAGATGTAGGATGGAAATGATCCTTTAGTGGGAGTTTACAGAATGAGACTGAACCATGTCTGAAATGAGATCCATCCATCAAGGTCCCAGTGTCTGAAGGAAAAGTGGAGAGGTCCAGAATCCATGTAGCTTCAAGTCCAGGGTGAAGTTTCCACAGTCAATGATGGTTTTGGTGCCATGACCTCTGTGGTGTTGGCCCACTGGGTTTTCTGAAATCCACAGTCAATGCAGCATCTGCCAGGACATTTTATAAACTTCACACTTCCTTCATGCTGAATAGCTTTATGGAGATGCTGGTTTGATTTTCCAGCAGGACTTGGCTCCTGCCCACACTGAGAAACGTACCAAAAGCTGGTTGTAAAATATTCTAACTTTCTGAAACACATCATTTTGGTGTTTCAGTATTTGCGAGTCATGATCATCAAAAAGACAAGAAATAAATGCTTGAAATATTTCACTCTATGTCTAATGCATCTATGTATAGTAATATATGAGTTCCACTTTCTGAAATGATTGGAAAAAAAAAAGATTTTTTTCACGATGCTGTATTCAATTTTTTTTAGATGCACCTGTATATTTTGGTAAACATGCACACACTGACTTTCATTTGTAAGTGGTGGGTGGTAACAACGTCTGAGGTTCCTAAAACTAAACTGCAGGTGTTGGTGATCTGCAACACCAATCATGGCTTGAATGGAACTGTCAAACATGTCCACAGAAGAGATCCAACTCAGGAGAACCAGAAAGGGGAACAGGTGGCTTTTGTTTTACTGGAGAAATGGAAAAACTGGAGGAGGGAGGAGACGTGGAGCTCCTCAGTGGTGCTGAGCTGTCAAAAGTACAGAAGACAAGAATATAGAAGAGCCAAATGTTAAAGGGAAAGCTACTGCTTTGGGAGCTCTGAGCCAAAAGTTCTATGACAAGTGTAAAAAAAAAAAAAAGATTGGGGGATGAATTTTTTTTGCATGTTTTCACCAAAAAGAACTACAGCATGATCAGTCTTATTGCAGTGACATATTTTGGGTTTTAATTTTAGATGTTTGGGTGACATGCACAATTTTATAAATATGTACCGTATATGGTTTTCCATTATTTTGCAAGTGTACTTCTATAATGGTTTCACAGTCTCACGACTGATATATAACATCTCGTTAAAACAAACGTCATGTATTTTGAAATAAATAGTAAAATGCCAAAAAAAATCATGAGGGTGGCAAAACTGTGATTTTAGAAAATGAATGTTGGGGCATACAGTAAATTCATGGAGTCAGACAGTTTTTTTTTATTATTATTGCCATTGTGTGAATGCTAAAAATATCTACTATGAAGACAATGACTAAGATAGGCATAATTGCTCATGAGCACATACCACAAGATACCAGATTTAGTCAGGGATTTGAATCATCCAAGATTACAGGTCTTTCTTGTAAACGAGTCCTCATGGCTCAATGACTAGCCTATAGGTTGAAATGTTTTTAAAAGCAGCTTAGCCTGGTGTCAAAATGTGACCAAATCAAATCTCACTCAACAAATGGTTACACAATATCACCCATCTCGTTTTGCCTCAATGCTAATACTTGGTAAGCCTTATTCTAACTACCAGCTCTACAATGTCACATGTGCAGCATTCTCACCTGGTATAGCTCCACTACACTCCAAACTGACCATTTACCCTGATTTCTGGACTATTGAACGCACCTGAATATAAGCCGTGCCCACTCAATTTCAAAAGAAAAAAAAAACAATGTACATATATAGGCCACACTTATCTATAAGCCACGGGTGTCTATGTTGTAACATGAGATATTTACACAAAAATGTATATATTTTTATATGTACCATAACATACACAAATATGTACAGTAAATGTTAAATTTTTAGAACAGTATCTGTAACATGGCTGGTTAAAAAAATAAAATACATTAGCCCTGTTTGGTAATTTCATTGATCAGATTTATTTAAATTGTATTTTATTTATACATGCAGTCTCAATAAGCCACGAGGATCCACCACCGCACCCCCCCCAAAGAGAGATGTGTTTAGGGCAGCTGTGATGGCCCAGGTGTGATGAGGCTAAATGTTTTGACGGAATGAAGCTTGTTAGTCTGTCAAAAATAAATAAAAATTTCCATAAATTAGCCGCAGCTTGGTATAAGCTGCAAGGTTCAAAGCGTGTGAAAAAAAGTAGTGGCTTATAATCTGGAAATTATGGTAAGGTTATCTTCATGACACCACCAGCAATGGATTATCAAAAATCTTTGTGCTATATGTATCTTTGAAAAAGACCCTAAAACTGGTCTTACTGCAGCATTTTTAAAACACAAATATTATTCCTCAGGTGGTAAATTGGCTGTCCTGGTTTTCATAGTATACCATATTTTTCAGACTATAAGGCACACCACATTAAGTGAAACAAAACAGTCAGATAAGTCAAATTTTATTCAGCTCGTTCACAATAATTCTCAACATTGTTCAGTTGTACCACAGAAAATCAGTTTGAGGTCAGTAAGCACAATTAATACATAAGGTGCACCAGGTTATAAGGCTTGCTGTCAATTTTTGAGAAAATTAAAGGATTTTAAGTGCGCCTTATAGTCTGAAAAATACGGTAGATGCAGACTAAAACAGCTGAATATGGTGCATTAAAAGTGAGTTTAAAGCCATTATTGAACACTTTGAGCATACACATACCTCAAAGAAGTTGTGAGTGCAACCAATGGGGAAAAATTGCAAAAAGACACTTTCAGCAACATGAAACCTGATAGGACAAATGTTTGGAAATTAAAACTCTTCTCATATTAAAAATAAAACATTGGTTTTTACTGAGAACATGCTTTCTAAAGTGATCCACAATTCAGTCTGGAAGTACTGGGCAGCCTTCAGCTGTATCTGTGTACACCAAACTTTGCGTTGTCAAATAAATTTGAACTAAAGTGCAGATTAATCAGTTTTGGGAGCTACAGCAAACGCAGCTGTGAAATGAGATGGAGGTAAACAAGGTTGGGTTAAATGCAACAAAGGCGATATGCTGTTTAATCTTATGTATATGTCCTTGATTCTGTTTGACATTTCATCATTTTCAATTACCTTTTTTGTGTACTGCTACGCTGAGCACATTCACCCCTCAGACGACTTCCACTAGGTCGACAAAGCAGGGCGCACGTTGGGTTTTATCTCTGCTGCTGGAATGAACGTGATCAAACTTTTTTAATTTAAAGTTTTCCAGAAGTCGGGCCGGAGTCAAAGAGTCGTCCGATGGTTTAAAAAATAAACATCTTCTAGCATACAGGCAATTTGTTTAAACCCCACTTTTTTATTATTATTTTGTGTAACATCTTTTGTAGGTTTTGCTTGTGAATCATATCAGCTCCAGAAAAAAAGGAAGAAATATCTGGCAATAAAGCGTTTTTATTGACACAATCATGATTAATGTTGCAGATATTTTATTTTTATATCGTTGTGTCTTGCTATCTTTGCTTTTATCATTTATTATTGTATCTTCACTAATACAAGCCCAAAACCAGAAAAGTTGGCACGTTGTGCAAATCGCAAATAAAAACAGAATACAATGACTTGCAAATCTTTTTCAACCCATATTCAACTGAATAGAATGCAAAGACAATATATTTAATGTTCGAACGGAGAAACTTTATTTTGTTTTGCAAATAACCATTAACTTAGAATTCAATGGCAGCAACACATTGCAAAAAAGTTGGCACAGGGACATATTTACCACTGTGTTACATCGCCTTTCCTTTTAACAACACTCAGTAAACGTTTGGGAACTGAGGAGACCAATTTTTGAAGCTTTTCAGGTGGAATTCTTCCCCATTCTTGCTTGATGTACAGCTTAAGTTGTTCAACAGTCCGGGGTCTCCGTTGTCGTATTTTACGTTTCATAATGCGCCACACATTTTCAATGGGGGACAGGTCTGGACTGCAGGCAGGCCAGGGGAGGACCCGCACTCTTTTGCTACGAAGCCACGCTGTTGTAACACGTGCAGAATGTGGCTTGGCATTGTCTTGCTGAAATAAGCTGGGGCGTCCATGAAAAAGACGTCGCTTGGATGGCAGCATATGTTGCTCCAAAACCTGTATGTACCTTTCAGCATTAATGGTGCCTTCACAGATGTGTAAGTTACCCATGCCTTGGGCACTAATGCACCCCCATACCATCACAGATGCTGGCTTTTGAACTTTGCGCCTATAACAGTCCTGATGGTTCTTTTCCTCTTTGGTCCGTAAGACACGACGTCCACAGTTTCCAAAGACAATTTGAAATGTGGACTCATCAGACCACAGAACACTTTTCCACTTTGCATCAGTCCATCTCAGATGAGCTCGGGCCCAGCAAAGCCGGCGGCGTTTCTGGATCTTGTTGATGAATGGCTTTTGCTTTGCATAGTAGAGCTTTAACTTGCACTTACAGATGTAGCGACGAACTGTAGTTACTGACAGTGGTTTTCTGAAGTATTCCTGAGCCCATGTGGTGATATCTTTTACACACTGATGTCGGTTTTTGATGCAGTACCGCCTGAGGGATCGAAGGTCACGGGCATTCAATGTTGGTTTTCGGCCTTGCCCCTTACGTGTAGTGATTTCTCCAGATTCTCTGAACCTTTTGATGATATTACGGACCGTAGATGGTGAAATTCCTAAATTCCTTGCAATAGCTCGTTGAGAAAAGTTGTTCTTGAACTGTTCGACAATTTGCCCACGCATTTGTTCACAGAGTGGTGACCCTCGCCCCATCCTTCTATGTGGATGACTGAGCATGTCAAGGAAGCTGCTTTTATACCCAATCATGGCACCCACCTGTTCCCAATTTGCATGTTCACCTGTGGGATATTCCAAATAAGTGTTTGATGAGCATTCCTCAAATTTCTCTGTCTTCTTTGTCACTTGTGCCAGCTTTTTTGAAACATGTTGCAGGCATCAAATTCCAAATGAGCTAATAATTGCAAAAAATAACAAAGTTTACCAGTTCGAACGTTAAGTATGTGGTCTTTGCAGTGTGTTCAATTGAATATAGGTTGAAAAAGATTTGCAAGTCATTGTATTCTGTTTTTATTTGCGATTTCCACAACGTGCCAACTTTTCTGGTTTTGGGCTTGTAAATGAACAATTTGATGAAATGTGTTTATTTTTGCACCGTAAGCCAGTTCTCCGAAGGGTTTACATTTGTCAGGGCTGTTCTGTCGTGTGACTAAACAAAATGTGTTTTTCTACACTGTAAAACTGTTTTTGTTCTCGTTATTTCAGCTTATTATTCTGTTAGTAAAAATGTTAAGAAAGTTTAATTATTAGTTTTAAATGTCCTAAATACAAAACAAGTAAATTTTATATTTTATGGTTAACTGATTTCTGTGTGTCCCTGTGCTGGACTGGAGACCTGTCCAGCCTCTCGCACAGTGAAGGCTGGACGTGGGCACCAGTGACCCCCGTGATCCATAAAAGAAGAAGCAGGTAAAGATAATGGCTGGATGTCTTACTGAATACATGCTGTAAGTCAACTTGACTTTCATAGTCAGTTCCTTCCATTATGAAGTCTTCTTTCAATGAATTTAAAATAACTTTTACTTTTTAAGGAAGTTAAGGCCTTCTTCCAATTGTACAAACATCATAACAAATAAAATACTGGCAATAAGGGAAAATACATTTGACCACTTGATTGTTCTGTAAAACTGTCTTATAAAACTGTTTTCTTAATTATTTCAACATTCAGTGGTCAAAATCGCGGAATTTATGCATTGTCTTTTCAAACAATGCAGGGTGAGGCAGTTGTAGTGCACTGGTTCACCTCTGGGTGCGCTGTGTCATATACAATATATGAAGTAGGTGGTTGGTGAATGCCCATTGCTGTCTCTCTTTATATCGCCAATATACATGTTTGATTACACGTGCTACACATGTTGGTGTTCTACAGCATGTATGTCAAACTCAAGGCCTGGGGGCCAAATGTGGCCCTTGTTGACATCATATCTGGCCCCCAAGATGAAATGTTAAATGTAAAATACGGTTTCACTTGATTTTTTTTCAGTAATCTTTGATTATGGTGTCAAAAGTGCAACAGAGAACATCAAATGAGACCACTCAAACTCATCTGAGGAAACTGCGTACAATAAAAGATGTTGGGTATCTAACTTGAGTTAAAGTAGATTCTGAAACTGGCCCTTAGTTTGAAAAAGGTTTTAATTTTGGTCCCCTTTTGTAAGTGAATTTGACACCTGTGTTCTACAGTCTTTCTGATATATTGAATGAATGTGTGTGATGTATTTCTTCTTTCTAATTGGACATAAATTCATGCTGAAAATACACAAAGTGAGGCAGAAAGTACCTTGCCGCACCAATAGGGGGCAGTGCTGGACATAAGGACAATGAAGCAGGTGCAGTCTCTGTGCATTCTTCTGTTACGCCAAGGGGCAAGGGTGAAGCAAACAGTATACTAGTTCAGACAAAATGAAAGATCATATCTCAAAACTAAAGGATTTTTCTAAACTAGATTTTCTGTTGAAAAGGAAGGTGTTAGAGAGAGGAAGGAAAAAAAAGACTAAATTGAAATATAAGCTTCTATTTTGGGTTCATGTATGTGAGCTTCCGAGTCCAGACAGTCAGTGCCTCACCTGACGCAAAGCTCATCGCATGTCACTGCTCCTGCATCTTTTTTATTGTATTTGTGTATTTGCCTTGCTATGGCATATTTAGATGGATGGCTGCACAAAAATGTGATAAAATGACTTATTTAAGCATGTGATGTCCACCAGCAAATATAGCATGGTTTGCAGCAAT